>JANHGN010009648.1:95475-108122 GCA_024605025.1 Megaceryle maxima
GGGGGGGGGGGGGTAAAGAAAAGCCTCATCAACCTCTACAGATGTAGATGGGATTGTGATATTCATATACCATGCACTTTATGTCATTATTTACTCCAAGAGGAAGAGAGTGGACAGTACGATACTGGTAGTATTTTATACTGGTTTACATTCATTTTGCATTGATTTCAATTGCTACATGTCATACAGCACAAGAAATCCAGCTGAGATACTAGCAGCAAACACTAGGCAGAAATGATCCTGTGGCATACAGTTTTGGAAACTGATATATGGTAAACCAATAGTTGTGTGTTGTGCAAGATTTACAATAGCTGAAATGGAGTGGTTGATTGACACCTTTTCTTCTTCACTCCTTATCATTGGAATTGCATATAGGAACTGTTGAATTTTGAAGCTTATGAGGACATCTGTCAGGGTAAATCTATTTTTGAACAAAGCATCTGTGCCAATACTATACAAGTTTCTGTCAAAGTATATTTCTTTTACATTGTCTGTATCTCTGTACCATTAATGACTATTTTGATGGGTGGCAGAAGTAAATGTTGCCCTTGAGACACAGACATTAGAGCTATCTTTTTTTTTTTTTTTTTCTTCCCCACTTTCCAAGGTCAGTATGTTACACTTCTAGTCAGACTTAAGAGAAATTTCTGTATTTAAATTCTGCCCTTAATTTCTGCTGGGGGCTTAGCCAAACAGTATATGAATTTAGTACATTTCCTATTTGCAGCAAGCTCACTGTTGTAAGATATTCAAACATCTGAAGTTAGGCTGTTGGCACCAGTTAGTGTATGCAGCTTTGAGCGCCTCCAGAAACCTAGTTTTAGCTCTAGGACACAGAAGTGATAAGAGAAGGTGGTGAAGAGATAAGTTGCAGCTGGCAAGCGAGAATAGAGGCTTCTTGGCTCAGTTGCTGTGTCTTGGACTTACTGCATAACCTTAGATGCATTATTCACATTATTCATCCATGCAGTGTCTCAGCTACCACAGATGCACAGTAAGACCAATGTGTAAATGTCTCTAAGACACATAAATGAAAACTGTAAAAAAGTGAAAAGTAATATTATTTACACTCTTCCTATTTCCTTATATATGGCCTTATTGCAGGTTTTAAAGCTTCATCCCAGCCCCATGGTGCTACTTTGATGAGTGTACCGTGCTAAACACAAAAGCATTTATGATGGGGTCTCTGTGTTCTACCAACAAATAACTAAAAATGCTGCTTATTGACTGGTGTTCTGTAATGTCAGCTCAAATCATTCTGTCTTTGACCTTCCTTTAAATTTACTTGCCTTATAACATCCATCAAGGCACTTGAGGTTTGGGGTTTTTTAAGTAAAACCCTGAAGATAAGAAATCACCCCATTGACACAGATTTCAGAGACAGACAGGTGGCCCTTTACAAAATGTTCTTTATGGCACAAACTCACTGGTGCTTTAGAGGGAGTGATGGAGATACCATGTGGGTGGAGATGCCCCGAAGTGCATTTGTGACTGTTCAAACCTTTTCTTCTGCATGTTGCCTCTGTACTGTGTATCTGAATATCAGTCTATTACAATGCATTCATAAACATTCATTACATATATGAAGGAGATTATATTTGGATGTGAAGTTTGTACATGGACACTTTTTGTTTTGTCTTTCTTTAAATAACTATCAGAGCAGGATTCACTAATAAATGGAGCTCTGAAGGATAATTACACTTACTTTTTCTGATTTTTATTTTAATGTAAAACATCTATTCCAAAATTATATGTTGAATCCAGTACTCCAGTAAGTTATTTATTGAAGTATATTTATTTCTTCCTTACAAATATATTTCTGAATTATATCATAAAATATCTTAGTACTTCAATATTTGAATACATTTTCCATGAATGTCTTATGAAGAATGACTAAGATTGACCAATGATTGATGCTTAATTTTAAAATTATAAAGCTAAAAAGCTTAATTTGAGGACAATCTCCATTTTTTTATCAAATATATACTTTCAGGACAGATGTTTCTTGATAATTTCAGTCTGACTTTGGTATCTTTTTTTTACTTGTTAAAAAGAGGCTGGTGATGCTGGCTTGTGTTACTTTCATTGGAGTTGTTCTGCCTTAGAGTAAGTTTGGTGACTGAACACACTGTGAAAAATCAGGAGAAAGGAGACAGATAGAGGAAACAGAATCATTGCTTTTTCTGGTTGGCTTGTTACTTGGTGTGCAAAGTTTAGTATTATTTTTGGGTTCTATTTTCTAGACTACCAACCAAAAAGAAAATTTCTTTTTTCCAAGTCTGTAGTCTTGCTTTTAGAGATGATGTTCTCAAGATGAAAGCTTTAAGATGACTAACACATATTTTAGGACTATGTACATAGAGGACTATGTTATTGACATTAGATGAACCATAGTCTTGCCTTCATGAATTTCTGAGTCCCCAATGTACCTCCTTCTTTATACATGAATTCCAGTACTTTCTCCAGTGATGTTCAATAGTCTTTAATGTTTTGAAATTTAAAAAGTAATGGTTAAAAATGTTATTAAAAGATTTTTTTAACTTATAACTGTGTCTGAAAACAAGAACATCTAAAACTAGCTCGAAAACTGTTACCTCTTGCTCTTACTTTTTGTCAACATCTCTTCCCTGGTTTTACTAAGTCATCAGATTGATAAAATACTCCAAGAGAGTGAGTACTATACCTTTTAAGTCAGCGTGGAGTTGGGTTTTTAGTGTTTGTTGTTTATGTGGGGTTTTTTTTTTGTTCAGCCCTAGTTCTAGTTTTCTAATGACTAGGCAACTGGAACTGTAAATAATAATTGAGTTGAACAGCATTAGTTTTTAATTAATTGGAAAGTCTTGATGTAGTTGATTTTTCAGTATGCTTTCCAGAATCTTCCCAATTTAGCTGAAGGAGTTGAAAAGAAAAAGATCAGCAGGGAGTAGTTTTTACTGTTGCCTAATTGTAAATTTCTTAAGGCTTTTCTTGGAATATCGGAAAGTTTTGCTAACGTTTCTCTAGGCTTTTGTACTGATAAATTTAAATATTTGGTTCTGGCATCTTGCCTGATGTAAGAGCATCCTCTGTACTTTATTTTGGTCAGGATTAGTTTTTTTCCATTCATGAAAAAGTAAAATCTTTTGTGTTTTGTTTCTCTGAAGTGGTTTGTGCAAGATTCTAATGTGAACCATGTCTTTACTGTCTAGATGATCAATATAATAATGGTTTTGTTACATCTTTCATTTTTTTCTTTTCTTTTCCTTTTAGAGGTGAGAAGTAATAGTCTCATGGATAAATCCCTGAGGTTTGTGTGGTTGAATTTTCCTCTTGGATTCTTTTGAGAGCTTACTCTCCTTTGTCTTGTCCTCAGTTCCCTGTCTGTGGTAGCAAGCTCTTGTATCTGATGGATAGCAATGGCTTCAACATTAATTGTGGTGTGACTGAATTCCATTTAATGCAGAATTGTTTCTTTTCTTTATTTTTGCCTTTTCTGAGCATATTCTTAGCACAAGTGGTTTTTTTATGAAATGCAAATGTGCCAGTTGTCCTGATGCTAGCAATCTCACATAACTTCTTAAAATGGATATGATTCAAGGAATAGCTATGACTGTGCAGGTGTTATGTGCATTTTCAGAAGCCAAAATGTTAAAACCTTTGTTACACTGATGAGAAAGCATTCTTCTAACTTTAAATTGAGATGAATTACAGATTTTTCAAACTACTCATGTATGATTTACTATAAACCATCTTCATTCGTTACAGCCAGTTTGGTATTAAGTCTGGTGTTAAGTCAGTTGAGGTTAAAAGATGTTACCTGCAGTAATTGGGGTTCAAACTATAGTGGGTTTTGTATGCTTTACATGGTCTCAGTATCTTGATTTGACAGCTTCAATGGTTTAGCTCTGACAGGAGTACCCAAGCAGTTTGTTTTTCCTAGGCCTGATCAATACAAGTAGATAGTGTTAGATTACAAGTTAGGGAGTGACCTCTCAGCTGAAGTAATTGGACATGGACTCAGTTTTAACAAGCTGATAATTATGCAGAACAGGGTGGTTGCCTCACAGTGTAGAGTGTTGGAACAGTGTGCTGAAGAGAGATTCAGCTGGAACCCTGCAGAGTACATGCCCCAACTGTAGCTCTGTGACACCAGAAAATCATATCCTTTCAAGACTTCAGGAGTGGCCAAACCTTGCTCAGGAACCAGCGAAAGGATCCTTTGTTCCATGAGCAAAGAAGTAACAGAGAATCTCTGCTCTTGAATGGGCATTCTTGAATGATCCAACATTTGTGTGCTTTTGTAGATTCTTGTCCTTCTGAAGGAGATAATACTCAAGAGCTGGTCAAAAATCCTAGAGTTACCATGTATAATTTACAGTGACAGAACAGGTTTCTACACTGCCTCTAACTATAAATATGATTGTAACTAGTACAGCGTGCTTGTCTTTGATATGCTTGCGTGAATGTGAAGAAGCTTACAAAAGCAGCATTTAGTAGCAGACTGTAGAGCATTACTTCAGGCTTGTCATACTAGAGCATTGTTCAATTACAGGTGTAGGTCTTTGCCACTGGCATTGCATTAAGTACAAGTTTTTATTTGTCTCTTGATTCCTTGTAGAATAAATGTTACTAGTGCAAACATTCAGTGATATAATGATGCTCATCATATAAAGACTGCTGGGTTTGCCAGCATACAAATACTTTGGTACAGTAGACTTCATATTCTCTACAGCTCTTTAAGAAAGTCTATGAAAAGAGCTGTAAATGCCAACATGGTACAGCACCACAGTACTTCATTTGTGTCAGAGAAAGCATGTTACCAGTTAAATATTTAACCTACCCAGAAATTGTATTTGGTTTCCATTTAGGCAGATGCTTAGAATGGAAAGTATATTATAAATGAGATGTCTCTCATTATGTGACTGTCTATGAAAAACGTGTCAGCCATTAATGGAAGAAAAATGTTATTATTTTATAAATCTAACAAAGTTAGGATGAAATTTTGATATAGAGTATATATATGTCAGCGTGTATGCGTGGTATAGTTTAAGACCTGTGGTAGTGCAGTGGTTGAGGAGAGAAAAACAAGGAAAAATATTCAGACTCTTTATGGGTGTCTTTTTCTTAACACGTATTGTTTTATTCCTCTCAGCATTAAATCCTTTTTCTTTCAGCATCAGAGGCCGAAATCTTACTACATTGTGTGATTTGTTGAATTGGCAGCCTCACTGCTGTAATGAGTACAGGAACATCAATCAATGCATTTTATCTGCTTACTGGATTACATCAATACAGAATGGATGTCTTTAGGTTACAGTTTAGTGGGATTCCCTTTGAGTGGCCTGATTGGGTGAAAATTCTTAGTAGAGGACAATTAGTTGGAACAGTCACACATTTTCCATGAGATCGCCATCACATACAATATGGTTTTTTATCCCAAGATGATGATGTTGGTTTAAAAAAAATGAATTTCCAAAAAGTAGCTCAACATGCAATAGACTGCTCTAAAAGCAATCTTTCTGCAATCTCCTATGAGACAGAGGGATGTTGATCTGGTAACTCTGTGGACATGCAGAGCACCCCACAACCGCACACAGGGGTGGTATCACACAGGTATAAGCGCGGCAGCAAACCGAAGATGAAGCCTTTGAAATTAAATTGTGATGTTTTAGGAGCCTTTGAATGTATGTTTTACATGGCCTTGCTCCAGCTGACTCTTTAGAGAGCCACATGGGCTTTCTAATGTAAATATCTGATGGAAAATTAAGACCATAGATGAAACATCAGAAGGCTTATCATCATGTCTCATGTAAAGTACATGGTATAAAGAGGTCTGTGGTAGTTTCTACCATTGATTGTTGGTATGAACTAGAGAAAAGTTTTTAACCTTGTTTATTTTAAAGCATTTATAAAAATATGGTGAAAGTACCTATCTACCATCTTAGAAAGGTAACTCTTAGAGAGAATTTTAAGGATTTTGATCAGTTTGGACCTGAGTATGAATACAAAGAAAAGGATGTGCCTGTGCTGAACATTGAGTCTCTTTTGGTTTGCTGATAGGGGTTTTTTGTTTCCTGCTGAAAGATGATCTGCCTTGACAAGGCCAAGTATATAATAAGTTCCTCCTTATTAGAAAGGATGTGGGTATAGGAACTCAATTGAGAAATCAGGCATGAACTGTTAACATCTGTGTAATACATAGACTGCATTTTCTTCACATGGGACTTGCAAATCTGGGGAACCACATACATGTCAACATAGGTATAACTCTATTCATAGAGAGACAGCTGCTGCTGGTTAGAAATAGTATTCCAGTGCTTGGTTATACCAGAAAACTATTTTTCCCATTAGAAATTTTAATTATGATGAGTGTCTGCTCTGAATGGAAATTTTTAACTTTTTAATACAAACCCAAACACTTCAAATTGAAAAAAAAATGTTTTCCAATTCATACAGGAAAGCTTAATTAGAAAAATGTAATTTTGTGACTGTAATATGAATTCCTTTAATTTTCTACGTTAGGCTGCCTGTGTAGACAGACTGCATCTCATTAAAGCACTGGTCTGTTGAAGGTATTTTTTGATCCTGAAAATCCATCATGAAAGTAGTTTTCTGAACAGCTCTGAATAAAGGAACATGTTTAACCTTGCTTTCCTCTTACCCCTACCTTTAGTTTGGTTTTGGGAGGAGACATTGGTTTGTTAAGCTTTACTTTAAGCTTTGTCTGGCACAAATTAGGAGCTTCCACCTGCACACACAGAGTCACTTTTTCAGAAATGCCTTGTCTGCTCTGGCTGTCAATTATGTCAGGGAAATAATACATTTATACACAAAAAGTATTTTACATTGAAGAGTTCTTCCTATGCCCAAGCAAAGCCGAAGTTTAGATTTGAATGATCTAATTCTGGAAGTTTTGAAGTGATGTTTGGGTTTTTTGGGGGGTAGAAGTAGGTTTTCTTTTCTGCACCTGAGTATAATTTGCAACATTTTATCTATAAATTTTGTAAAATATATTTCAGCATTTTTGGCATATATGTATGATTGAATGGGTTTTGATAAAGTTGTTTTGTATAAAGGGTCTTCTCTCAAAGTTCAGCTTCTGGTCACATGAAGTTTGAAATTTGTAATGCTTTTTCTTTTTTAAGGAATATAATGTGATATAGAACATAGCCTATCAGCACAAGTTTTTCTTTTGGAAGCTAAATTTTTGGAAGCCTGGCTGATTTTCTGTGACCCAGGATTTGTAATTTCGCAAAGTGATAAAAACCAAAAGGAATATATCCTTTTTGCATCAACCATGAGAATATCCAATTTGTGGCAGTTGACCATGTAGTGAATGTAATTCAGTGTGTAAGGGTTGGTAAAGTTAAAAAAAAAAAAAAAAAAAAAAAAAAAAAGAACTATTTCTGTTAGGAATTAATGGCTTAACAAGCACTTTATGCATGAGAAGGTATTTTCATAGAAACTCTTTAAATATTGGGAAATAGTAAAACCTTCTGCTAACAGGTCATGATGTTTCAGAGACATCTATTTCAAAGCTTCGAAAATGGATGAAACCAACTCGCATGCTCAGAGACTCAGAATTGAGCTGGTGACAATGGTGGGCTCAGTTTTGGTTTGAATTTATAGTTGTTTGGGAGGCAAAACATTTGTCACAGCAAGCAAATCGAAACCCTAGCTCCCATCATGTGAATACATACCTTTAGCAGTTTTATCTCTAATGTTCAATTATTAGCACTTCTCACTGAGTGCATAGTTCTGAAAAGATTACTCTTCACTTGTCCTGAAGGAGAGGGCATTTGCAAGCATCAGTTATACAAGAAACTGCTTTCTTTAGCATTCCTGAGGCATGCAACGGATGCCTGGCTTGGAGAAAAACTGTGATGTTCTAAACCTGCAGGACCTAATTATGTAGAACAGCTTGATGTATATGCAGAGATGCTTAAGGAAAGTTAATAAATGCACTTTTAGTCCTGAATAAAAGCCCAAGCCTGGAAAAAAGGGGAGGAAACAAGATTTTTTTACAGAATATTTGAATAATGAGATCAGTAAAAGATTGCATGTTGAAGATACCTTTTAGGCAATTTAGGTACTTAGGCTGAAGAGTTATTATTAAACCACTAACTGAGGACCTTGAAGTGCAATGTTGCATGAGATTATGTGCAAGGATCATCTCCTGCACTTTATAACTCCCTCGCTTACTGACAGCAAAAAGAAAGGAACTTTGTTATGTATGGGTAAAAGTTTGGGCTGATTTATGTGACATGGGTGGCCAACTGGCATGATATATGAAAACATCTCTTCTCCTGATGAACTTCTTTCTGTTTTGCAAGAGGCTTGATGTATTTTGAACAGGTTTACAATCTGCCCTATGACGGTTTCAGTGCCCAGTCAGTGGTGATAAATTGGAGATGGCTGGCAGTGAAATCTTAACAAATGTGCTGACATATCAGATGAACAACAGGCATATGATTTGATTGATTTTTTTTTTAATTATTATTTTATTTTATTATTTTTGGTTTGTTTTGTTTTGTTCCTGGGTGGATACAGGGATTTACTGTCACTTGAGGTCCCTCTGCTCTGTAAGCTTCAGTACATGAGCATTTGACATACACTGCAATAAATCAGAATGTGCTCTTTTCACTTGGCACTAATGCTTCTGTTACAAGCTTTGCTGGTTTCCTTTCACTGTTTTACACAACAGGTTGGGCAGCAGCTTTTTGGTGTAGTATGATCTCAGATGTAATATGTAGTCAGCACATTCTCATTCGTTTCCCTCCAGTGTAATTATAAAGTCATTGCAGCCTGCACCATTGCTTCTTTTCAACTTTGCTTTGTCAGGCTTATTTCTGAAGGTAAATGAAGGAGAAGGAACTGAAAAATTAATACTGGCACCTGTCAGTGCTTGAGTTAATGGGCTACATGCAGGAAAGCCTTGTGAAATTTCCATTTTTTGTTTTTCTGTTTTAATTATTCTGGTCATCCTATAGCACCAGTCAGCTATTCCAAGTAGTGTTCATTTATTTGCCACAAGAAATCCCATAAAAAGAGCTATTTCCACATGTAATTTCAACCCTTACATTTTTCCTGACATCTGATACAATTATGAAGAAAGCCTAAGCCTGGTGTTTCTGTCTTTTTTAAAAGCAGAGCTTCAGCATGAAATGTTTCTCCGCTGTATCCTGAGCTGGGAATGGTGAAGGCATTAACTGACCCTTCAGTTTTTAACTGGCCCTCTTCATTGCAGCTCTCTCACTATGCTCATACATGTTTCTGACCATCTGAGTACAATACATTTTTTGTGCTTGTTACTGCTTTTGGCTGTTGCATAGAAAGGGATATCTGAACCCCCAAATCCTATGCAGGATCTAGCTATGTCAATTTGGAAGGGACAAGTCCTGCAGTGCTCCTCTGCTGAGTATTCAGTGGCAGCTTTGCAAGTTGTTGAGTTTTTCTTTGTTTGTTTTCACATGACCAAAATTTGAAATAAAATAATGTTTAAATGACACAAGGTAAGGTGGACTGCATGTCTGTCTTGCTGATTGCCTACACTGTGGTTTTGTGTGTACTGGACAGTAATAGGCATCAACTCATTACTGTTTCATGCAAGTTAGTGACTCCCATCAAAATGTCTCTTGCCTGTTATGTTTAAGCATTCAGTTACTGCAGCTTTTTAAAAGTCAAAGCAGCAGCACTGTATCTGTGAAGACTTTTATCTTAGATTATAATATTGCTCAGCATGTGATGGTGAAACTCAGAATGGTGTGCTGAGTTTTGGAAAGGTGACAGAGGAAGCAAGAAATATCTAAAGAGTATTTTTGTCCAGATATTCATCAAATAGTGGCTTCATCAATCCAAAGGCTGTTCAGACAGTGAAACAGCAGTCTCAAGAGGATTCTACTTATTAGCAGGAGAAAACCACCTAATTAAAGGAAGACATCAGTATAGCATGTTGAAGTGTCAAAATCACTGTTTATCTGAATTGCCAGCAGGTCCCTGATAACTATTCATAAAGATAAAAAGAAATCTTCCCATAGTAGAGTGTTTGCCTAACCTCTTTATAGAGGCAGAAAGTGTGACTTCCAGATTCTGTGTTTCTAAACATTCAGTGTAAGTACGGCTTAAGTACAATAAGAGGTTCCTTTTCCCATGTCTAAAAGGTAAGATGCCTCCATTTTTTGGAAAATTTGTACATTTCTTAGTGCCACAATTTCTGAGAAAACAAGCTGTATACTTAACGCAGGTCAGTCAGTAATGGCTTTATTGACTACTTGATTTTTAAAATGGGAATTGCATCTTCAGCTTTCTTAAAGCATTTCTTTTTTTGCTGAAGATTGTTATTCTTTCCTTTGGGGGTGGTTCAGTTTTTATCTTATTCTTTTGCTTTCTATCTCTCTTTTTCTTCTCCTCCTGTTTGCAAGAATTACATCCCACCTGCTTATATGTTGCTGGCTCAAATGTAGCCCTATTTCAGTAGGTACAATGTAGTAGCCTCTTCCTAAAGTGCAGTGGCAATGTAATAAGGAATTACTACATCAAAAGGGAAATTAATTTTATCTGTTTTTACTGAGAATGGTTACTTTAAAAAATTTCTTTTTAAATGTTTGGATTTTTTGTGATATAGCCATAAATAAAGGATTTGGGGTTGCTTGTGCTGTTATCTTGACGCCTTACTTTAGGCATCGCATACTAAGTAAATAAATAATCAGAGAAAAGGAGATAATTTCTCCAAACTTCCCACAGCCAGATAAACAAAGGATTTCTGGTGTAATTCATGTGGCTCTCTCACAGAATGTATTTGGTTTATTCTCTTTTTTACTCTTGTTTTTGACTTATTTTAATATTGGTAGTTAAGACTTTGAAGGATCTTGCTGTCCTCTCTGAAAATATGAGTAGTGGACTGTAATGCTTTGCTCAATTTGAAATCTACCCTTAAAATCTTCCTCTATTTTACTATACATTTAAATAGTTTGTTGGGGGGTTTTGTTTGTTTGGGGGTTTTTGTGTTGTTTGTTTGTTTGTTTGCGGGGTAGTTTTGTTTTGGGGTTTTTTTTCTTCTGCAAGTCTCAAGTATCTTATTTGGGAATATTAGGATTAAAGGGCATAATTGAAGGATACTAACTTTCAATGCAGTTGCATCATTTGGGTAAAAGCAGAGTCCCTCATCTCTCTCTGCATGCATGAATAGGACCAGTTCAGTATCTGCCATGACTATTTAAAATAATAATGAATTTAGTTCTTAGGAAAGCAAAGGATTAACAACAGTAGCCAGGATTAAAGTAGGGAAGTGCTGCAACAACATTTCTCAACCTCTCTGCCAAGACACTTGAGTTTTAGCTGGTCAGAGCAAAGCTGTTCAAGTCATTTAAATTATAGCTTGTGAGAGGAGACTCCAAGGTCCCAGAACACGTGTTCTCAAGATGTGGGTCGTAACCATGTTTCAGTGTTTGGTTGCTCACACTTTCTTGTCTAATGGTTGACAGGGAGCAAGGTCATTATACTTATTTGTTTATAACAAAGTCATGTCATGGCAAAGGCTGAAAGTAAAAGTCAGAGATATTAGGACTGAAAAAGAGCTTCTGGAGTAATTTTGTACTTAAAGTTATTACATGATAGTACTGCTAGTTTTCTACAGTAGTTCTTTGTCACATACAACCTTGAAACCTCTGTTTGAAGTGGTGATCTCAGAATCTCCTTTGCCAATTCATTACACTATTTGTTTTTAGTAGTTTCTTTTTCATCTTTTAAGATGTTAACTTTAGTTTCTTGACTACAGGCATTTTTCTCTTGTGCTTGCCTCATTTTTTATGAATACCTCCTAGGCTTCTACGAATAAATATTAAATTTTAATGGTTTTTCTTTTCTTCCAGTTAGCTAATGAAACCACTTTATTAAAAAATCAGGCTTGCTAAACAAATACAACATTTGGTTTCCTGACATTTTCTGGATGCTGTTCTGGACAGAGTTAGTGTGCATTTTCAGTGTAAACACTGTACACTTGCACTTCATCACCAGGTAAGAGGTAGATGGACCAAATTCTCCCAGCATACTGGGTGAGAGATTGGAGATGACTGAAACAGTACTCTTTCTTCAACTCCAACCCAGAAATTTCACTGACCTTTCCCTAATACAATAGTATTTTTCAAATTTTTTATATGAATGTAAAATGCTCTGGTTGTAGCTTCACTCTTGCTATTTCATGAAGTTCAAAAGTATGATCTTGAAGCAACTCATCATTCTCCATACCAACCCCATATTGGCTTTTTGCTGTAGAAGTATCCTAGTGCACTGCTATTTATGGCCATAGTTTAGTACTGTCTGCTTTTGGTTAGCTTGTCTTCCGTGTGCAGACTTGATTCTCTGAAATGCCCTGTATGGACTGACTGAAGTTTTAAATCCATATATCTAGTCTTATCAACTGCATTTGCCACATCTGCAATAGCATTAGCCCAGGATATTTTATGGGGATGGGTAAATACAGAGTGCACTGTCAGCAAGTTTGCTGATGACACTAAGCTGGGTGGAGTGTCTGACACACCAGCAGGCTGTGCTGCCATTCAGTGAGAGTTGGACAGTCTGGAGGGTTGGGCGGGAAGAAATTTGATGAAATTCAACAAGGGCCAATGTAGAGTCTTGCACCTGGGAAGGAACAACCCCAGGTATCAGTA
>JANHGN010009648.1:108222-120534 GCA_024605025.1 Megaceryle maxima
GCCCTGGTAAGGCTGCATCTGGAGTACTGTGTCCAGTTCTGGGCCCCCCAGTTCAAGAGGGACATAGAATTGCTTGAAAGAATCCAGCACAGAGCCACAAAGATGATTAAGGGAGTGGAACATCTCCCTTATGAGGAAAGACTGAGGGAGCTGGGGCTTTTTAGCTTGGAGAAAAGAAGACTGAGGGGTGATTTAATCAGTATTTCTAAATATATAAAGGGTGTATGCTGGGAGGATGGAGCCAGGCTCTTCTTGGTGATGCCTGATGATAGGACAAGGGGTAATGGGTGGAAGCTGAGGCGTAGGAAGTTTCACATAAACATAAGGAGAAATTTTTTCACTGTGAGGTTGACAGAGCACTGGAACAGACTGCCCAGGGGGGTTGTGGAGTCTCCCTCTCTGGAGATATTCAAAACCTGCCTGGACACATTCCTATGTGATCTGGTCTAGGTGATCCTGCTCTGGCAGGGGGGTTGGATTGGATGATCTTTCGAGGTCCCTTCCAGCCCTTGACATTCTGTGATTCTGTAATATCTTTGGAGTTGCCTAGTGGTCCTTGGAGAATTTAGATACTGCTTTGATGATGTTCCAGAATGTCTCTGAATGTGGTTGTATTTATTTTTACATTAGTCAATGCATTTGCTTGTTCTGTCAGCTTACTCCTTATCTTGGGAAATATTTTCCATGCAGGTTCCTATACTGTGTTTTGGCCATGCTGTTCCAAAGACAGTTTTCTATTCTATGTCTCACACATGTCAAATTCTTTCTATTTGAATAAAACTCCAGGAGCTTATATTAACTGATCATTTTTCAATTCCTCTATTTTTTTTTTCCTTCTCTCATTCATTATGAATCACAAAGTTCACCAGTAAAATAAACCTGAGAATGTCGTTACCTTTTTTCAGTGATATGTCTTAATCTTAGTGGCAAAAAATTAATGGGTGGGATAACACAGGGACTTTGCATTGCTTGCAGCTCCAGGCATGTGTAGTAGCAGCCTGCAGCCACAGGAGCTGTACAAGGAGGAGTTCTTGGTCTTGAGCTGTATAATGAATAAATATTTCTAAAGAGATGGGACAGTCTGGAACTCAGTAGGCCATTTCTCTGAGTGTAGGATAAGAGAAATCTTGAACTCTAAGAAAACATTATTCAGAAATAGGAATAAGCTTGATAGTCTGCTGCTTGAATCAGCTTTATGTGAAAGAGAACCCAGATTTTTGCACAGTACTACAGGGTGTTCTTAGTAATGTCTGGCAACTCTGTATCTCAGATATTCAAAATATGTTTAGCTTAATTAAACAGCAGAGAGCTAAAGGAAAGCTGAAAATTATTGTGTTAAGTTTCTAATATTTTACTATTAGGAATATAAAACAGGAAATACTGGAATACGTGCATTCATCTTTGTAATAAGAAATTCCCACAGCTAATGTTGCTGCATTTATTTATTAGTGCTTATATGTTTCTCCTTATATATATATATAATATAGCTATAGATATCAAGAAATAAATATACATATATAGTCATTTTTGTCTGGGTAAGTATCAGTTAACAAGAACTATTTGAATCATCCCAGATCAAGCTAACAGAAATAAATCCAATTGTCCAAACTGGAAGAAACAGCTGCATTCACCAAACATCATGTTAAAGGAAATAAAGCACTACATAAAACAGCTTCAAAATCAGAATGCTGGATGGGTAACTTGCACTTTAGAGGTAACTGGAAAATGAAAGGACAACTTGTAGGATAACTGAGTCCTGTCCTAAAATTTGGGAAATAAATAATTAAACTATGGCTGTAGAACTTTTTGGCCTCTTTCCAGTGAGATTTTCCCATGGAAATTTTAGAAATGCCAGAATCAGTCATTTTGTAATACGTATTTTAGCACACATTTTAGATCTATGTTTATCAGGAGGTCCTGTTGCCTCACATCCACATTTTCCATTAGATATGCCAATATCCTGATTAATGAGAATAACTTAATTAGATAATTGCAAACACATATGTGGACATTATTCAGATTTAAGAAACTCTTATTTGGATTTAGTGCTTATATTCTTGTGTAGCGCATCAGCAAGCTGTGTAGCTTTAGGTGAAGTTGTTGTGTGATTTATTTAAGATTTTTTGTATATTTTTGTATAGATCCTGGCTTAATTTCAGGCTAATTTTGCTTGAACTGCAATTTATTAAGAAGCTATTTAAGATAAGCTGATAGAAACAACTGTTAAGCAAAAGATGTGCAGAGAGATTTACAGTCATGGAACTAAAATACTTTAATACACAGATTTAGGTGGCCCATTTTTCTCAAGCAGTTACCTGAAATGTGATTAGCATCAGCCAAACAAAATAAAATTGTATTAAATGTTTCACCACAGAGCACAGATGCATGGTTGAATTCCTTTAGATCTGCTGAAACCTCTTGCAATGGTTTAATAAGGTTGCAGTTTTTGTCTTCGAGCTTAGCTGTGCATAGGAGTTACTGCAACTGGTGTGGAGAAAGGGTGAGGATCTGCCATGCCTTTAGCCCTAGGTAAACAATGAAGGAAGTCTTCATGAGTCCATCCTACTGTCTCATATTTACACTAGTACCAGGTGAAGAACATACACAAATGTGGTTACTATTGCTCATGATAATCTCTTATGATATTACTGGTGAGTAATGTTTGAACTCTCTTGTCTACTCCTAAACATAGCCAAAGCCAAAACAAACAAACAAAAAAAAAAACAAAACCAAACAAAATATTTTGAGGTGAGATTTGGAAAAAATGGCTTGTAAATGTTTGGGTTTGGGACTTTTTTTTTTTTTTAAAGATGTACTTCTTATTATGGATCCATTAGGAATATGTTTCAGCTGCTGCAATAGAGGAGCAGTGTTATTTTATTCCTGCCTATAAAAATGCAAAGCTTCAGATTAAAGAGTGAAGCTATAGCTAAGAAAAATACTGATACACAGAAGTTTCTATAGCGATTGCTGAAAGAGAAATACACCTTAGCCAGTTTGACTGCAGTTCTACAAAATCTAGAGACTACCAGGTAGCATGGATCACAAAATCACAGAATGTTTGGGGTTGAAAGGGACCTTGAAAGATCATCTAGTCCAACCCCCCCTGCCAGAGCAGAATCACCTATATTAGGTCACATAGGAACTTATCCAGGTGGATTTTGAATGTCTACAGAGGAGACTCCACATCCTCCCTGGGCAACTTGTTCCAATGCTCTGTCACCCTCATCGTGAAAAAGTCTGTACTTATGCTAACATGGGACTTCCTATGTTCTGTTTTGCACCCATTGCCCTGTGTCCCGGTATTGGACGTCATTGGAGTGGTTTTCTAATCTGGTGTCTTTTTTCTGACAGTGATCAATGCTATTTTTTTTTTGTGGTCTGTTTTTCTACTTTTGAGTATGTGATTATGCAAAAGTATTTGTTTCTCATGGGTTTTAAAGGCCCATCCAAGAAATTCCCAGCCCTGTATTGTGGTGGGAGAGGAAGAGAGTAAGGATGGCAGGGATCTTGAGAAGACTTTCAGTCTCTCCACAGAGGCAAGATTAGCCTTACCTAATTTTCCCATGCTGGCTGGTTATTTATCATTTATAATCAGATCATGTTGCCTTTAACTGGTGTCACCCCTGGAAATAACCTTTTAAATTTTTCAGAGGAGAGGGGGTTTTACCCCACCTCCCTTCTTCTTTTTTGTTTTCTGTTCTCTTTACCCCTGAAGTAAGCTGCTGCTTCAGTAGCTGATCAGTCATTAGGGGTCTCTTGGACTCAGAGTTAGACCTTGTTTTTATATGTGGGAAAAAGATTGGTTTGTGCAATAACTTTTTAATAACTTCCTATAATTTTGTATGCTCATTTTCCAATTCTCATGTATGTAATTAGAGAGAGAAAGTCTAGAGAAAGTCAAGCCCCTAATAATCTATTTTTGCCACTCAACATTCCTGCAGTCAAAATCAGACTTGGTAGAAGCAAATGCAATTACAATTTATTTTAATGGAAATTCAGAATTTACAGATTGTGGCTGATTAAAAGTGCTCCTGATACCAATTTGTTGTAAATTATTCTTATTTAGCATAACCCCCAAACATATTAATTTACTACTTAAAACTGCTGCTGCCTGCTGCTAACAATTAGATAACCAGGTTGTCACTCTCAGTTTTTCACCACTGAACTTGGCAGTATCTAACTGACTTGTATCTCCAGGAGTCAGCCCCAAAGAGCTAGTGTTAAATTTAGTAAACAAGAAGACTAAATAACCACAGGCATTCTTAACTGCTCACCCAAGCCAACTTTTCTCTTGTTTAAATTGGAACTATTTCAAGAACTTTTAGAACATGGAGTTATTTTAATAATCTGGAATTCATAGACTATTTGGTTGTGAAAATATCATAGCAACTTTTCCCTGTATATTAGGAAGGATACTACTTAGATATTGCTCACAACTTCTACTTTTTACTTAGACTGTGGTATCTTAGCACAAATGAGTATTGAAGTTGTAGGCTTATTTGAAAATAATATAAATTTGATAAAATTTGATAAAAATTAGATAGAAATTAAATAGAAATTAGATAAAATGCTAATTTAAAAGAAAAAATAGCCTCTCCTATTGTTTTATGATTATTTTCTAAGGTTTTCTTTTATGTCCTTAAATATTTCCTTACCTTTCTTTATGGTTCAATAGAAAATTCAACTTGATATTTCCTTACAGGCTTCATATTGAAATTGGTTTGGCATTCCTAATGTCTGAGACTTTGGGGCTTTTCTTTTTTCCCCCCACCACTTTGGAAGTCTTGTTATGCTGTTGTAGAGGCTGGAAACATGTTGCCTTAACCTTGTGAGCACATTGCAACATAGGAGTTTTAGGAGAAAGGTGCTTTTTACAGAACACTTTACTACTTACCAGAGCCCTAACTCCTATTCTGACTTTGTCATGCTACAATTGTAAAAGACTGAGAAAAGACTCTGTAAGAAGAGTGAGATAAAAACATCCAAACCTTATTGGAGACTTTGGCAAGTGCATGGATAGAGGGAGATGGGGAGATTTTTGGTATTAAATGCAAATTGAGGATTTGGTAATACGGTGTTAACCACTGATATTTTCAAAAGGGTATAAAGAATTGGTAACAGCAGTTTCAGTTTTCTAAGAAGTCATGTGTCTGTAAAGATAGCTTTCATTTCAGATCTGTGTGTAGTGAGGATACACAAAGACTGATAGGTAGAAATCATCCTACAAGCCAGAAGTCTAGAATTTCTGCCCCTGACCACTAGGCAGTTGGATGTTTCTTGTGATGAATTTTAGATAATTACTTTTTCCCCCTGCAGATTCAGAGTGAAAGAATTGTAGGGTGTGCAGCAAGTGTGCCATGTGTCCCTCTATTCATTAAAAAAGCCAGCTCTGGAAAGTACTGTTCCTTCTTCCCTGCAGTGATCCATTGAGTTTAATGTTTGCTTCTGAACTTTGGAAGTGGCCACCTATTAAATTGGGTGAGCATCTCATGTTGCATTGATCACGGTGGTATCAGTCTCTGAGTAAATTCCGAAAAGTTGAGGACAGGAGTCAGAGAACCATTGCGACGAATAAAGCAAAGCAAAAGGAGGGTGCCACTGAGCAGGCAGGACAGTAACATTTCCAACTGCTTGCAGGGTAGCAAGGGGGATTAATACGATTCAAGACAAATTTACAAGCATTGCATCACTCTTTTCTAAACTGGGACTGTTGGCAACTCTTAAATCAGTTGCAAGTTCTTAAGTTACATTATTAATCAAGAATAACAAGACTAGTTGCTGCTAGCCTATTTGAAGTATGTGCTGTACACACATTTAACCCAGTGTTTGCTGTAACTAAAAGAAGTGGGAAAAGAGTAAAACATTCCTTAACAGTGAGTCCTAGTGTAAAAGCAAAGTTTCCCTTATTAGGGAAGAGTTAGAAAGTGAATTATAGTTGTATCTGAAAGTGACTGCCTACTGGTCAGTGCAAATCAATGTCCCCATTCATAGCTGGACCTGAACACAGCAGCTCATAATCCCTGTCCTAAGTGGCACATAGGAGTAGGGGAAAGTTGTAATGGTACTGGAGTAAGCTAGCTGCCCTTATAGCTGCCCTTATATTGCTGACCATGCATTGTTTAGACAAGGGTATTTTGTCAGTACTGAAGGCAGTCCAAAGGAGGTTCACTGCACAGTTAATTTATAACAGGTTTATAACTGTGGAAAACTGTCTTCATCTTACTGCTTGATGTTAGTATGGCAGATCACAGTATTAGTGACATTCATGTTAGTAGAAGATCATTTCAGATTAGGTATGCTATAATGTGGCATTTCACTAATGCTTTTTGACAATACCATCAAAATACATGCCTGTTGTAATCACTGCTTCTATACTTTTAATGCAACATACAGTGCAGGCAGCAAGGAGAGGAGCAAGAGAAAAAAATGTGTCAGAGCTTTACTGACTTACATGGGCATTGAGGTTTATATTGGCCGCAAAGCATGTTTATGAATGTTTTTGAATTTATTGTTACAAGGTTTCTATTATACTTCAACTAACTGGATTCATCTGTCTAAAGAACACAGCCACTTACCTAGGAGAAAAACTCCATATGGGGAGTGTATATGCCAGTTGGTGGTGTGAAATTAAGAGTTCATGATTTGCTGAACCATGGCTTTGCAGAAAGACATTATGTAACCTTTTCTGGTAGACCAGGGTAGTCCCAAACTGAATACTTGTACAGGCTCTGGAAGAGCCACACCAAAGCAGGAGGTTGCCTTGGGAGATGGCTTCCACCTGTGGTGCCCACAACATGCCAGCACAGGTCTGGGAATTGCAGCTGTGTCCAGGAAGCTTACGTATTATCTAACCAGTCTGCAAAGTCTTTATCTCAGGTGTAGATTTCCATCTGTCAGTTTTGGGTTCTCAGAAATTCACATGGTTATTAATGGATATGAGACATGTAACAACTTAGGAATGAACCTTTTTCCTATTCTCTGTGTCAGCTTGGGAGGACAGCAGGGATTGTTAGGTTCCTATTTGTCTCTGTGTTTTATATCTTGTTTGTTGAAAAAAACAATCATTTAAGCATGTTTTGTACTTTAGGACCTTTTCTGCAAAACAAGGCAATGGTATTACCTTCATTTTATCTATCCCAGTGTGGTTCTGAAGTAAGATTCAAGGTCTGAAAGGGGAGTTTCTTACCCAGTGATGTCTACTGCTGGATGTTCAACTGGCAATTTTTTCAAATGTAGTATTTAGTGACAAAAAGCTCACAATATTATGTGTGCTGGAAACCAGTTGTCTCAGTTGAAGTCATTAATAATTAGAAAACTTCATTTTTCAAGACTTTCTTTACTTGATTGTTCTAATTGGAGAAATTAGCTACTCTGTTTATTTCCAACATCATAGTCCTTGGTGGTTTTAGAAATATGCTCTATACCCCATGTTAAATAATGCTGAGGTCATCCATCCTTTATTTATTGCTTTGGCTAGAACTGCAGAGAGTATTTTCAGAAATGTCCTTTGAGGTGGAGGAATACTGTGGTCAGTGAGCCTCTGTGCCTTTGCAAGCTCCACCTGCTTTTTCTTGAACCTCTGAGTGCCCCAGGCTGTTCAAGGAAATTTATGAGAATCAGGGTGGGGAGACAGTTTCTTACTGTGTGATATATAGGGCAGTAGAAGAAAAACGAATTGAGGACTTAAGTATACTTTTCTTATAGCTTTGCCAAAAGCAATCTGAGAAGAATATTTTTCGGTTATCTGAACTGATTTGTTTAACTTGAATTTTCAGTTAGCAGAAAAACAAACAAATATTTTGTGTCCAGTCTCTTGGATGCAATAAACCTGATATTGTTTGGTTGTATGTGCTATTTTGTACTATTTGGCTGTAAATTTAGAGTGTGCAGAGAAGAAAACTCTTCTAGATACCTTTTTGTTCTTTAAAATAATATAAATAGAAAAATTGAATATGTAACTTAACCAAGAAAGAAGAAAACATTTTCCATTGTCTTGAGATTTCCTCTACCTTCTGTGGCTGTAACTTGTTTTAATTTTTGCACATAATAAAAGATTTAAAAGGCCTTATTAAATGATAAAATATAGGCCTTTCAGTAGAGTTACAACCAGATCAAAATATGTCTGTGCTTGAATATATTGGATATTCTTCAGAGGGCTGATTAAACTACTGTACTATTAATATGCAACAATTTCCTGTGTTTTATATACATCACTGTGATGGTGTATCACTTACAATCTAGACAGCAATGGACTGCCCTGACCCAGTAAGATTCAATTTTAGTTCAATATCCTACCATATAATTTACTTCATTATTAAACATGCCATCAGGTTTTATGACCTGATTTGATCAGAAGTAAAATAGGTCTTTTAGAAACAGAGCTCTGATCAGAGTTTTGCTTAAGCAAAGTAACCAGCTGTAGGTTGACTTCCCTGTTTCCAAGATGAAGCAGAATAATTATTTCAGCTCAATTGCAGTGGGTGGGTCAAAATTCTTAGTCAACTTCAAACGATTCTAGGAGGAGTAAGTAGGAATAATCCTAGTAGGTAAAAACTCCACCACAACCCTTCTTCTGCATCAATTGCTACAGGTTGCTCAATTTCATATCTCATGATGGATTTGCCTAAATGCTTTCAACATTTGTGGATTTTGTATGTCCTTTCAACCTCCTTGGTTTCAGCTTTTGAATTGTTAAAGCAAGAAGTGGAAAAATTAAAAACAATGGTGTAGTTAAGTCCTTTGTGCTTATGTATTCTTCAGTCAGAAGAAGATATGATGTCTATACAGCAAAAGCTTTTGTGTAGAACAATGTGTAGTCATTAAATATATTTTAATGCTGCTTTCAGTCCCCCATAAGAATCAATGGTGTTAACATGCTGCTAGTGTTGAGCTTCAGTGGAATTGAAAACTGTTAATTAAACACGTGACATTTTATACAAGCACACAGAATTATTTGTTATAGAAAAGATATGCAGAGTGCAATACTGGAAACTTAGTTTCCTCTCCCTTCTGATGAATTTTATGCATTGAAAAGCAAAGGCTGTTGGAGAATATTTGAGTTCTTGTTGCTGTTACTGTTTGTAAAGCTTCACCACTACAAGGAGAGGTTTAATTCTGTAGCAAATGTCTGGTAAAATGCAACACACCACATTCTTTGTTTTCTAAACGGCTGAGATTCTACCCCCCTTGAATTCACACAGGTATCAGGCTAGTGAATAAAAATGCTGAACTGTGTGTGGGGGGATTAATTTACATTTAATTGGCTTTTTGTTCAGTGGATAATTGCTTACCCTGCAAAGCTAGACATTTTTAATACATGTATAGAAAATGCATGTTAAATAATTAAGAGTTCTCTTTTAAAAAGGCAAAATACCAATGAATTCCAGATAAAAGCTAAAGCATACAATGTATAAATACCACACTTGAGCAGTCTGATAGTTTTGCAAAAGCCTTGGGCTTTTTCTTTCAGCTGTGAGAGGATTGTCAGTGCACAGATGTCCCCAGAGGCCATAACTGTTTAATTTTCAGGCTTTCCACTGGAAGGATGAAAATACAGTCAGTGAAAAAGGCACATGAAGAAGAGAGGATGTTATAATGATGGTGAAGCCATAATGTTTTCATCCTCTGATTAAAGCCTGTCTTTAGTTGTCACTGAAAGATATGTTTGTGCCTATTCCACGTCCTATTAAACATGATAAAATACAGACAATAATGTCTGTTTATTTGTGGTTATATGTTTAATGGCTCTACAATAATAAAATCATCCCTTTTATACATTATCAGGGCTTTTTCAATATTTGTTCTTATGGGAATATATAACAATTTCAGCAAAACAGACTGCATGGAGTTATTTGAAGGCTGGTATTCATGAGTTTAGCAAGTCTACCTTACAAAGTAGTGTGGCCAAGTAGGAGCAGATCAGTAGCATTAAGCAGTTGATAGGAAAGACCTTGTGCCAATTCCATAACCATTTCAGCGTGTTTTACTCCAGCAAATCTCTAGCCCAGTCCAGTAGCATCACTGTAGCAGGGACTGCATCTTCCAGTATACCTATATGTGCTTTCTGGAGACATTTTACATTATGATCCGGATCATGACAAGAGGGAAGAACTAGGATTTTCCTTAAAAGTGTTATTCAGATCTGAACCATCTGGTGTAGATGCACCCATTAAGCATTATTAACAGCATAACTACCACAAGGCATCGGCTGTTTCTTGTTCGCTGTTACAAATTACAACTGTGTTCTGAAACACTAAATTGCATCTCAGGCTTATGTCAGCATGTCACCATAACATCTTAAACCGCAGGAATTTTTTCATGCAGGTTTAAGCACCTACCTTTGCAGCACCATTTCTGTTTTTCAGAGTTTTTCTTTCCCACCACCACCTCTCGGTGAATTCAAGCAGCAATATATCAGTGGTTGGCAGTGAAACTAACAGTAAGAGATTCAGTAGCCCTCATCAGATGACACATAGCCTCACGATTTTAGCTTTTTGCATCCTGTTAATCTGAGTACTTAAAAATGTCAAGCTTTTGTTGTTTGTTTTGGTTTGTTGTTTTTTTGGATTTGGGTTTGTTTGGGGTTTTTTTTTGGTAAGGGAGGACAATATAGCAACTCTAGTACTTACTTGCTAAAACTTAAGACTTATATATGTCTAGCCAGGTCTACAGTGGTTGAATTCAGAAATATCTTTAAATATAGAAAACAGTGCATTATCTTTTGAATACTTCTGCAGATTAGAGATAAAATTAAAGAACTAACTTTGAGGTGTGAGAAAGTGAGAGTTCATGAAAAAGAAATGTATAGGTATTCCAGCCACTGTCTATTAAGCCTTTATTTATTTTTATCAGCAGATGGAATATTTCAGTGTTATAAAGTTGATGGTCTTGGTTTTTTATGTCAGTGGGCTGCTTGTGGTACTGGATTAACAGCTTCAGAAACCAAAATCCTCTCTTTTTATCAACAAAACAGGTTCAATGAGGGCATAATGAACATAAGCTTCCCCACACTGCTCAAGTAATATGCCTCAACCCTGACCTGAAATAATATCTCTAAGGGGAAAGGCATTTGTTATTCTTTTTTTTTTTTTTTCTTTTTTTTTTTTCTTTTCCCAATTAATTTGACAGCTCTGCTGAGACTACTAACAAAAGTACTAATTCATGCTAATTGCAGTAGTGGACCTATGTCACTGGAGATATGGGCTGAGCTCTTCATAACATTACACAACCCACCAGGCAATATTTTGATTAGGAGATGTCACTGGAAGAAAGAACATTGGATTTGGAGCCTGTTCTGCATTAATTTTTTCATCTGCAAAATGGTGACAGCAACATTCCCCTGAATGCATTAACAAGGGTGAAAAAAAAGTTGCAAAAGAACATTCAGCCTCAGTAAATGCAAAATCATCTTCCCTCCCTCACAGAGAGAAAATGCAGACTTGCTGTATTTCTAAATTAACTGTTTTTGCTTGGGATATGTGCATTGACACAGACAACTTGGAGATGTAAGCCTGATCAATGAATTGCTGGAAATAAAAAACAAACCAAAGTCCCAAATGTTTTAGAAACAGATGTTGAGATAAAATGTAGTCAAATATATAAATCAATCAGAAGCATTACAAAAAGAATAAGAGCATTTTCCACCTTATAAATGGCACTGCAGAACTAGAGATGAGTATAACCAAGGCATAGAAGATATTCCTGAAAAAGCTGCTTGAAAAGTTTGTGTTTGTCCATTATAGAGAAGATAAGTTCATGATAGATCTGTGTAAAGTTGTTTTTCATTTATTAGGTAAATAGCCTGGGAGAATTACCAGGCACAATCTTGATTTTTTTGCACTGAGCTGGGAAGGAAATATCTTCCCAAGGGCCCGTGTCCCATTGGACAGAGGCTTCCCTGTCTACCCAGTCTGTTTAGTTTGCTTTGGGGGTGGGGGTTTTGTTCGTTGTTCTTTTGTGTGGTTTTGGTTTTTTAAAAGTTCTGACATGAAGAGGGGAGGTTGAGGAAAGACTAAACCAGAGCAGTGCTGCCTTTATCCGTTTGTGGCACATTCAGCCTGCTGTTAGAAAACATTCATTGTTTGAAGCTGTTGAGATCTTACATCTAGTTTGCTTTTGAGGAGTCCTAGTATAATTTTAGTTCAAGAAAAAAGTATCTTTTTACTTGTTATCCTTGCCAAATGGTCATTTGAAACTTCCTTATATGTGTGTTTGTAAAAACTGTTGTTTTGGGGTTTTTTTGTTTGGGTTTTTTTTGTTGTTTTTGTTTGTTTGTTTGTTTGTTTTTTTCCAAATTGATGCTGGTGGGTT
>JANHGN010009648.1:121056-144281 GCA_024605025.1 Megaceryle maxima
GGTTTTGTTTTTTTTTTTTTTTTTTTTTTTTTTTTTTTTTTTTTACAGTGCTTCTTGAATTAGGAAGTTATTTTTCATCTCTGTGTGGATTAAATTAAGTTTTAAAAAAGCAGAACATTAAATTTCTTTATTTGACAAAAAGATAGCTTAGTATATCTCAGTGTGTCCAGGCTTTGCTTCAGGAAAACTTCTTGTTTAGGGAAAGTAAAAGTCGGTGGTTATAAACATGAGTTTATTAAATTCCATGTTTAAATACTTAAGTGATTCACTAAGTATGGGTGGAATTAAGGTAGAACTTTGTTTATTGTGCTTCAATTTTGAATCAAGGCTGTAGTTCCAGTGTTTTCTTATTAATGAAAGATTTCTTTTCACCAAAACTGCCTGCAAAGAAGCTGAAATGCATTATGCATTTTGAAACAAGATATTTGTGTACCTGCAAGTGAGAATATCTTTGCTGTGATACTGTGTTTTAGACCTACTGTCTTTGACATTGCACTTTCAGTCATATTGCTGGTAGCAATCATGGCCATAATGCACTTCAGAAAAAGAGATACAGAAGCCTGCAAGGCATAACATGGAGCTATTACAGACTGCAGTTGAAAGGTGCAGTGTTATTCCCTCAGGATAAAGCTATCTCTTATGTACATATAATTAATACGTCTGCCAGTAACAGTTATTAAACAAAGAACAGGAATTGTTTCTGCTGAATGACTTGACCTGGGAATAAAGCCAATTTAAAAAGCATTTGATTAAAATATGTTAAGGTCACAGATCACTATAAAATATGAAGCGGGGATGAAAAAGCAGAAATTTACTCATAATACTGAACATGTTTTTTGTGCTAGCAGCAGCTTTCAGGTGTAAAAAATGACAAGTGCTTATCCTGAAGAGTACTTTTCTAGCGGCATTTCAGTGTCACATTGCACTGAGTCCTTGCCCCATGCATCCTACTGTCAGAGAGGCTGTAAGAGTAGGAGAGAGGTGGAGAGAAGAGAGGTCATTTCCTGAGCACTCAGATTATTGGCCTCTTACTGTTGGAGGCCTAGCGATAGGAAAGAAATTGCACCAGTTCTGATAATTGTTGATTTCTTCTTGCACTGAACAGCTGCAGTAGTTCTCCAAAGCTATCAATGGCTTTGGCTATGGTTACTGTATTTCCAGTCAGAGATGCAAAAGTACACGATGCATGTTTCCTTCGGCAGGAGTTTCCTCACTGATAAGAGCTGCATTTTTCCAGCACTGTTGCACAGCTAATAGTGAAAGGAGTGGTGGGAATTCACTTGAGTGTTTAAAATGCAACTTTTAGTGTTATGCCTGGATTTTCAGTGTAAAACTTATGTCTTGTGCACAAGAAAGACAATATGAAATTTTACTGATTTGCTTATAATGCTTACCAAAAATGGCTAGGTTGCTTCTGCTGTGGCTCCAAGAGCTACTTGTTTTGTAATTATTTCAGTTATTATGTATAGTATGCTGAAGACTACAAGGTAGATAATATAAAAAAAATATAAAGAATTCTAAGAATAATTGTAAGTTTTTACTTCCTCAAGAAACAGAACAGAATCCTACAGGCAATGAGAAAAAGACAGTGTTCTTTCCTCTTCCTTGGGATATTCTTACCTTGGTGGTAATGGGGTCCAGCCCCACCAGAGCTTTTAGCCTTCATTAAAGTCTTTCTCCATCTTATATCCCTCCTCCCCTGGGCAGGGACAGTGAGTGCATGTGTCAGCACCACAGCCCAGCAAAGAGAAAGCATGCTATGCTTGCTCAGCAGTAGTGGGGATCTTCACCTGCTGACAAGGATTAGGACCACCCCTGACGACTCCTGTTCCTCTTCCTCCTCTTCAGCAGGTACAGGGATTTGTCAAAGTGTAGCTGTGACATTTAGCCCTGTACCTCTATTTCTTCTGTAAGGAATAGTGCTTAGCTTTGAGATCTACTTCCTTAAGTGGGGTCTTACTATTTATTCAGATCTGATGACAGAAAGTGTGCCTTAAGTTCAATGGAAATAAGAATCAAAAATACACTGATTTTTAGAAGCCTATTTTGGCTGGGTGAGTATGCAAGAAGGTACTTGGAGGCCCAGGAGAGACAGGATATGCACATATGTGATGTCATAGATAAGGTGGGTTTTTTTATATAATTATGGACACTGAAGAGCTGCTGAAGATGGTTTCCCTGCCTTCAGGAAATTTGCAGAAAACTTACAGTATAAAGTATTGTTTCCTGCATAGCAGATTGCTGTAATGAAAAAGGGAGGAAAAGAATAGACATTTGCAGTGTTGTGAATGACACATGATAAAAACTGAGGGTAGGATGACTCAGGGCAGAATTCTACCTTCATTTCTTACACTTCATGTATCTGAGCCAAACTATACTGTATCTATATAGTGTTATTTTTAGCATAGGAAAGTAACACAAATAGCTGGATATAATTTCAGAGAATGGTTTGAGTTAGACAGATTATCTAGTTCAACTCCCTGCCATAGGTAAGGACATCTTTCACTAGACCAGGTTGCTCAGAGCCCTGTCCAACTTGACCTTGAGTGTTTCCAGGGATGGGGCATCTACTAACCCTCTGCACAACCTGAGCCACTGTTTCACCACCCTCACTGTAAAATAATTCTTCTTTATATCTGCTCTAAATCTACCCTCTAATTTCTGACAGCAGCGCGAAATCAACAGTTTTGAAATCTTCATTTGAAGTTAATCATGATTTTCACCTTTTTGTTGTTTCTCAAAGAAGGGAAAGAAATAACTCGCACAAAGAAAATGAAATGGTTTTGAAAGTTTTATAAGGCTGATCTGTGCTGCTTGTTATGCCATCCGTTTGCACAAGCTGACAACTGTTCCATCTCATTTTGCATGTGCACATGTATGTATGAGTGGGTGAATGTGTAATTCTGTTACTGGTGATAAACATAGTGCTGTTGGCATCTCCAAAGCACAACCATAATAGTCGTAGTGAGAGAAAAGAGCTGTGTAAATGCTTTTAAAAGGAACCTGGGAATGCTACAAAAATGTAAGGCTCTACAAGGGCATTGAGGTGAACCAGTCGGCAGAATTCACTCCCCAGCAAACCCGCACAGCCAAAGGTCATCCTGTGTCTTCGGGTTCAGCATAAGAACCTCTGCAGGTGCTCATTGGTGTGCCATGTCCACAAGTGACAGTGGGAGTGGTTTGCAAATCCCCTCTACTACAGACTATGCATGAGGGGAATTCTTCCCTGTCCTTTCTGCAGGGGACAAGTACAGGGTCATTGTCACTCATGCTATGAAGAAATGTTAAGGTAACCATCAGCTGTACAGGTTTATGATTGGATTCCCTTCTTTTCTAAATGCTGTAGTTTAATGACCCGGTGGCATTTTGTCGCCAGGTTGTTTTATTTAAGAGCAGAGGAACAAAGGAATGAAACACTCAATCGCTTAGTGGATGCTGCCCATTGCACACCTGGATTCATGGCTGCATGTATCTGCTTCCAGTGCATTGCAATGCTTGAGCCTCACCTCAAAGCATCACACCTCCATTCAGAGCACACACCAAAAAAAGAGTTCCTGTAGGACTGGGGAGTGCAACTTGTTTTGTAAATAAAGAGTTGCTTTGACCTTGTTCAGGAAAATGAGCCCTGTCAGGCCTGGAGTACAAGGGATGGAAAGTCATCTTCTCAGGTAGTGCAGGCTCAGGTTGTCAGTTGGTATTTATGACTGGGAATTGGTGATGCTCTGGTGTCTGAATACTAAAAGGCTCAAGTTTACTGACAGCTTTATATTTTAATTTAAAAATAATTCAGATTTGAATGAATCATTTAACCCTTAATTAGGACCATGCTTTAATCTCAAACAGGTTAGTCAAACAGAGGCTAAATTCAACTTTGCTGTTGAAAACAGTCACATTTCTTTAAGCAGTAACTACCATAGCTTGCTATATGCATTCATTTTTGTTTCACTGAAATAATTTTCCCTGCTCTCTGTCTCTGAGACAGACTCAACAGTTATAGCTTAGGGAAAGTTATTTTCATACAGTAACAAGAACAACTGCAGCCCTGAAATTCTTACCAGTAGGTGACTTCAATAACAACAGTGTCGCTTGCACTCAAATAAGAGACATTTAAATCAGACTGTATACAGTTTTAAACTAATATTGCAGTTTGGAGTTATCACAGGAGTCACTGAGCCCAAAAGGTATGCATCTGACTTGAGGAGACCTTAAAAAGCAAAACCAGACAGCCTTGCTGTACAGTTTTTTATCATGTGTGTAGAAGATCTCAAGGTTTCCTTTACTCGCTTTTAGTGTGCCACGAGGTTTTTCTTCCTAGCCCATCACATCTATTTCCTCTTGCATTGTTCCCTCTTGTGAGTGAAAGGAAAATTTCTTAGCTTCTAGAAAATGATGTTGAGAAAAAAGCAACTGCTGCTCACAGCTGGTTCCCACGCTGAAATTACAGATTCTGTGAAGACTTCCTATGATAGTCCTTTTTTCATCCTGATTGAAATCAAAGCCATGCTATTCACCTCAAAAAGCCATACCTTCTTCCTTCAGTTCATGTAATCAAATTTTTATGACATAGAAAAAATGAATGCCTTTTGAAGGCCTCTTTTTTTTTTTCTCTCATATATCAGAATTAAAAAATTACTAGGAAAAGAATAATAATAGTAAGTACATTGACAACATTTTCTATTGACACCCCTTTTCCAAGTTTCCATTTAAAGTATAATTGCTTTTTTTTTTCTCTTTTGGGCTGCAGTTGTGAATAATCTTAAAATGGTCTGACAGACAGAGGCAGAAAGCGCAAGACAGCCTGAGGGAAAGATATGAGATTGGGATGCCCTTTCTAGGGCATAGCAGAGCAGCAGAGATTTGACTGGCTCATCCCTCTGCCCCAACTGCTCACTCTGTACTGCATTAGCAGAAGTGAAAAATGATGAAATCCCTGTCCCTCTGGAAAAGCAGCCTGACCTCGTATTACCAGAGTGCTTTATGCATGCCCCTCTTTCTTCCTTTTTTCTCTGGCTTCATCACCACCACCTTTTCTTAAATGAGATCTATGGGTTTTCACATGAAGGATGAGAGAGACATTTATTAATGGAGCATTTTTATTCCTTCCTTTCCCTTCCTCACCCCATAAAATCTGTCCACTTCTTACACAAGCTTATTTACTTATGTTAGATTCATTACCATGTTAAAATGTCAGTGGTAGGTGCTTTGAAAATGTCCAAAACACAGTAGTTCCATCCTGTAAATAAATGCTCATGCATTATTATGCTATGAAAAAATTATGCTTAATAAGCAGTGGAAATTGTGTCTTTTAGGGAGACCAATCACATCACAAAGGTTCAGTTTTAAGTTAATTTTTACATTAAACTAGCATATAAAATTATTTTTTAAATATGCTATATGTATTAATAAATACATTCTTGTCTTGCTCACGCCTGCTCAAAAATATAAAAATGTCCCCTGAAGCTTGAGCAGATGTGATTAAGTGAAACCATTTGAGATTAATACCTGGCAGCAAGTTTCCATGGGAAGTGTTGAAAGTGCTGTGTAATTAGCTGGACAGATGTAGTGCAATGTTTATTCTTTAATATGTTTGCTTAGTTACTAGTAAGAGCAGGATTGGCATTTGTTCTTTTCTGCCTGGCTCATTGTCTTAGGGCCAGGAATGGCTGTGCTGTGCCCAGAGACAGTAAAATCATTTGAGGCCCCTCTTTCAGCCAGAGGGAGAGCAAAGAGGCTTGCTCTAAGTGTGGCATGTGCATCATGGGGAAGTATTTGCAAGGGAATGAGATTTGAGTCTTAAAAGGCTGCAACAATAACAACAAAACCAAAAAAGCCAGCTATTCTTTCTCCTGTATTTTCTCCTAGTTGGTGGTGTTTAAGAGGGCTTAGATTTCCTTTATTTCCTCAAGTCAAACAGAAATGCCCAAACACCCTTGCAGCCTTCGAGGAGATGGAAACACAAGACATGCCAGCTGAGGGAGGACAGGCTGAGCCAGATCAGGCAGGTTGGCATTAGACTATGTGAACTTTGCCACAAGGTAATTTTTAGCAATTCTTTCACAGATTGCCTGTTGGACCCATGCCTCCTTGGGATTGTTTCCTCAGGGCTTGGAGGAGACAACTTGGGAGTGAGAGGCGTCTTTCCCAGCTGCTTTGCTAGCACTGAAGTCTGAGATAGCAGCTGCAGCCAGGAGCCTTGATTTGTGAGGGCTGCGAAGTGCTGAAGAGCAGCTGAGATTAGTGCTTCCTTCTGAAATGTTTCATATTTCCCACACTGTGTTCAATGCACTGTGCAGAAGGTTTCCTTGATTAAGATGTTTCAGAGTGGCACGTGACCATTGGAGGGCTTTGTTCTCTCTCTGTTTGCCAGTGCATTTCATTCAGGTTTTTGACACCAGAAACTAATAAATTTGCCTAACCCAGATTTTCAGTTAGGTTTTGGTTATGAGCAATAATGCAGAAGCTGAACATCCAGTTTAATGCTGCAGCTTCTCTCCTCCATCATTTACAAAGATGCTGTGATTTTTATTCTGGCCTATTTTTTCCACCTCAGGCTGCTTATCCAGATGCTTTTCTGTTTGAGCAGTGCATGAATACTCGATGAGTACAAATAACCACTCAGTCTTGTATCTTGGATTTTACACTGTTTATGAATCAGTTCATCTCCATAAGCAAACCCGAAAAAGTGTGTCCCTTTTTTAGGCTTATGCTAAGACTGGTGAACCCATGCTTTTGGCTTCAAATTAGCAGTGACACATCCTGGCCAATTTTATTAAGGTTTAACTTCTTTGTTCAGGAAAAAAAATTAGTTATTGTTTTTTTTTTTTTTCCTCTTTTCTTTTTTTTTTTTTTTTTTTTTTTTTTTTTTTTTTTTTTCATTGTACTTGTAATGAGAATGTATTGGACTTTTCCTAGTGTGCTTGTGTGGTAGGAAGTTTTTGCTGTGGAACTAAAGTGCAGCTTTTGCTGTAGAACTAAAGTGCAGCAGGTGAACACATTTTAAGGTGTGCTCCCTTTAGTTATGTTCTTTTTCTGTGTATGGTTATTGTAGGTGTGAGTACAGACCTGAAGGTGATCAGTGTCAACCAGAATGGTTTCATATGATAATTTCCATTTGGAGAAGGATGCATGTCTGCCCATTCTTATCTGGGTTTGGTTGGAGTTTTTTTATTTATATTTAGATGGTGATATCATCTTGGTGGAAAGAATTCAACAGTGTTATTTCACTGTAAGGGTTTTTCATAGAAAGTTTCTTGGTAAATAGTTAATTTCTGTAACTTCCTTCAAATGCTGTTTTCTTCTGATGCAAATGTGGCCATGAATCAGCCTAAAATGTAACAAGAGTCAAAATAGAAGCAATACGCCAATGTTAATGAAACACCACCCCCAGAGTTTTCCAGAAGCAGCTTTTGTGGGTTCAAGCATCATCCCTAGAGGACTGGCTTAACATAAAAAGCATCACCTCATACAGACCATGCGAGTTCCAGGTAGTATCAGAAGCAGCTCACTGAAACTGATGGATGGTCCTTCAGAAATTAAATGTCTGTCCCTGTTCAGGTTATTTTCTTGGTTTTGGCTTACTTAGTCCTGCTAAACTAAAAGACACCCAGTGTACAACTAGCGTGCCCTTGTAAGTAAACCTTGGTAGCAGAGGATAAAGTTAGATTCTTATGCAGGGTAGGGACAATGTTTTGGTAAATCAATCAGAAGAGAATTGAGTGAAATTCTCAAAATACAACATAGAAAATGTTTATTCTTAGTGAGCAATACACTCTTTTGTTTTCCAGGAAAAATTAAATGCAAATTCAAGTTGATGCATGAAGATCTCTATTCTACAAAGAGGTTTTATTTCCATCAGATTTATTTTAAGAAAGATCTGTATTTTTAGGCAATTAATGTCTGCAAAATGTGATCTACATATGGATGGGTCCCAGGGTAGTAATAAAGATATACTGTTAAAATCGAGGAGGTATCCATGAAATTTAAAACTATACTCCTGTTATTTTGCAGCTTGTCGACCTGGATTCTACAAAGCCTCTGCTGGCAATGTGAAGTGTGCCAAATGCCCACCTCACAGCTCTACCTATGAAGAAGCATCTCTGAACTGCAGGTGTGAAAAGAATTACTTTCGCTCTGAGAAAGACCCTCCATCCATGGCTTGCACCAGTGAGTAGCATCATTATGCTCGGGCTGTCATTCTTGCTCCTCCATCAATATCTCAGCAGCTTGCTTGCTTTCTCTCATGTCCCATTGCAGTCAACCATCCACTGCCTTTCATGTCTTGCATGTTAGACAGGCTACCAAAAATTGGTGGGCTGAGTTTATGGCCTTCTATTTTCATCTTGTCCTTCTTGTTCTTTGTCAGACTCAAGAGGAAGAGCTAAGATTTTTAAATGGCTACTAATATTTTCAGCCCTCAATCCTAGACTGTACCCTGAGGGTCCTGTCTGTCTATAAGAAAACATGGTCCTTGATGGTCTATGTTTGTAGTCCAATGAAATATTTCAGGAGTCTCTACAGGAAATAACTAGAAGAGTTTGGTTATTTATGGTTTTTACTTATGTATTTTTGCACCCTTGTTACTTCCATCTTAGAGCACTACAGAAAATCTCATCTGTCTGATTTCCTGTTTCCTTTTATAGGACCACCGTCTGCTCCAAGAAACGTTATCTCTAACATCAATGAGACATCTGTTATCCTGGACTGGAGCTGGCCTCTTGACACTGGAGGTCGGAAAGATGTCACTTTCAACATAATTTGCAAAAAATGTGGAGGAAACATCAAGATGTGTGAGCCATGTAGTGACAATGTGCGATTCTTACCCCGTCAGACTGGACTCACCAACACCACAGTGACAGTAGTGGACCTTTTGGCACATACCAATTACACTTTTGAGATTGATGCAGTCAACGGGGTATCTGACTTGAGTACACTTTCCAGACAATTTGCTGCTGTCAGCATCACAACTAATCAAGCCGGTGAGTCTCTTGCTGATTACCCTTTTTTGTTCAGAACTGCTGAGATGTAGTTACCTTTGTTTCCTTTCCCTGTTTTACAGGAGTTACTCTGACCGCTTATGTGCTACAGTAACTAATTGACTTGAACATGCTAGTAAAAGTAAAAGCAGAAAGAAACCCAGTGTGTATTGCTGTCAAAGAACCTGGCAGCATGACTGTTATGATTAACTCCCAGTTCCCAGTTAATAGTTTCTAATAGCAGACTCACATGATTCCTTAGCCAGAATGTGTTTTATTAATAAAACCAGAATTTAATAAAACACTTGTTTCAATAATCTCCAACATAAATTACTGTGGTAATCTCAGTGATTAATTTTGATTAAATAGAAGTGAAAAAATGCTTTGATGTTAGACACATAAAAAGCTAACATTAAATTGGAGAGGTTGAAACCACTGCTTTTTTTTTTTTTTTTTTTCCTTTACAAGTTGTCTCACCAACTCTGAATTATATCCAACATGATGGGAGCGTGGAGCTGAATACTGAATTAGGTCCTGGTGTTGTAGCTGATAGTGTACAAAGGAGCTGCTCTGCTTCTGTGGAGACTTATTAAAGTCATTGAGGCACTCCATGAGCACAGCAGTATGCCCTGACTGTCAGATTGGAGCTCTTGTCACTGCTGCACTATTCTACCATTGGCTTCTCACTTGACAAGGTTCCATTTATCTGAAAGATGTGAAGAATCTAGGCTCTTCTCTAGCATTTGTTTAGGTATTATTTTTTTAGGAGCGGTATTTGCTGCTAATGTATTATTTGCACTGAACAGAAAGACTGGATCCTGAAGTTTATGTAGTTCTGCTCATTGAGATTCATCATCAGGAAGCTTTTTAGTGAAAGCATGCATGTGTGCAGTAAGTCCTCTCCCACCTCCTCCCATCTCACACTCCATCCCCAAAATACCTACATTTCTGTCATCTTCAAAGCACAAACCAAGTTAACGTCATTCTAAGTAGGTGTTCTCCCAGAGAGCTATGTTATTGCAATGTTTTTCAATATAGAGGATATATCTCTTCTCCTCAGCTAACAGATCAGCATTAGTGGGAGGCGTGAAAATGTGAGAACAGACTCTTTCCTGACCGCAGTCACCACATTTCCAAATGCTCTTGAGGACTGTCGAACTATGCAATCGGCAGAGGCGAATATACTCAGTTGAAACATCTCACAATCTCTTTCTCATGTAGTCATCAACTTCAGCTCTGAAACTTGCATTTTATGTCCATTCCAAAATATTTGCTACTGTTGTAGTTACATTTTTCTGATATTTGTGTTAGTGACTTGAGCAGCCTTTGTTTAGTTGCTCTCTTCTCTTCTGTTTGGTTTTTTTTGTATCAGAGATATTGCCTTTCAGCCTGTTCATCACCGTAGCAGTTAGAAATCACCTGGGGACACTCCATAGAATGAACTGTCTAGAATCAGTGAAAGGTATTTGTCTGCAGAGGCCTCCTGCTTTGCATGTGCTTCCCCAGGGCCCAGAGCTGGCTGTCTTTGAACTGTGATGCAAGGTAGATTTTGATTTTGTTTTGGAATGCACAGTTCCTGTGACATGGCAGAGTCAATGCATTTCTGTCAATAGCAACTTTGTTTAGTGCAACCCACAGCCTGCTTAAGCAATTGGTTTGTTTTCTACTTGTACACATAGCCCATTTTTGCTTTAAGTACATTTAGGTGGTATGGGTTACTACAGGCTTCACTATGCTATCTCTTGATCATGCTGATTAGTTTACTGTGTTAGAATTCCCCTAGAAGTTCTGCAGGTTGCTAAAATTAGACCTTAAATATGTATATAAGTAATCTTTTAAAGCATAATTAGAAAAATGCATTTTTTCTTGCATTCCCTTCCTGATTAGGTCACAAAAGGGACACAGCAGAAACATTTTTAGATAATGTCATACCTAAACACCTGGGTAAGGGGTGGGAAAATAACGTCTGAAGATCTTAGATTACATTTATAATTAAGGATTTAACTAGGAGGGCATTTCAATAAAAGCATTAAAGCACTGTTGAGCTGGATCTGGAAGACACCAAAAGACTTCAAGAGAGTCATGACTTTAAGCCTGTTACTTGTGCTGTCTGACTTTAGGTGCATTCCTTCCAGGACAGAGGTATGTAGCAATTGGATGAAGCTTTTGTTAAATGACTGAGCTCTGCTGGACTCAGGGAAGTAGGAGAGGTGTATTGTTTTGGGAGGTTGTTCTGTGGGGTGATACAGTTCAGTACAACTGGCTGGATCATGAGGACAAAGCTCCTGGCAAACCTGCAGAAGGAACAATGTCAGTTCTGCTAGTAAGCTGCGAGTTTTGGAGAGATGATTGGAGGTCCTTATAAACCCGATCTCCTCAGTCTCTCCCGAATCCAGGCCAGTTGGCACTTCTTCCAACTTCAATTTGAGAGACCTCTACCCTTGCTATGGGTATGGTGAAGTTGCAGTTTTAACTCTGGATTGTCAGTATCCATGTGATTTTTTTCAAGCACTGCCAGGGCCTATCCCAGCTTGGTGAAAGTTGTACTGCAGGATGTTCCTCACTCGTCCAGAACACTGGTTTTCAAGTATGTGAGTTTCCAAGAGCCTAAGGCAGAACTGCAGAATGTTTTATATTTTCTAATGATAAAAATGTGATTTATGTGGCAGTTTTCTTGGTGGTAAAAATCAGACATTGTACTTCTTTACTTCAGATGAACTCAGCTCAAGACAGGCATCAGTTATGTTTGCTGGGTCTCTAATCTCCAAAGACCTGTTGAAAATTGAACAAACATTTCTTTCCATCTTTCTTGCCATACACATGGGCATTTCTGTCTTCTAATCCTTCACCAGTCTAATAGAACAGAACGTGCATAGTACTCATTTTCTGTAATGCAGCAATTGAGAGATTTGCCAGAGTGTGTTAGAATAAATTCAGCTGATATCTCAGGAGTCAGTCAGTTTACACAGCAGCAATGTTTTTGTACGTAAATAAACCATAGGCACACATGCATACATATATTTGTAATATACATATACCTGTAGATTGTGCACACACAAAAAGGGTCACCTTAAGCATTGCTGAAAAATTTGCTGATACCTTTACAATGACTCAAGAGTTCTAGAGTCTGTAACTAACTATCTCAACAAGATTTTCCTGGAACATTTTCAAACCTCTTCTAGAAGTAAAGGAAAGGTGTGCTACATTGTCTGTTGTAAGGTTTGAAGCATCCAGACCCTGATTCTGCTGTTGCTGTGAATTCAAGAAGGATAATACATTTTAAAGTGCTATAAACTGTTGTAAAGCCAAGATCCAGTCCCCTGAATTGAGGAAAATTCAGAAACATTTCAGAAAATGGAATGGGTTTTTTCTTCCACGCATCTGGCCTGAGTTTTGCTGTACTTTCATTGCACTTTGATTTCCTTCTCTTCCAGTGGAGGTTAATGAGCAGGCATCTCTGGGGAAAAAAAGTGTTTTTTGCAAAATATGGCTAGACAAGTATGATACTGCAGTATTTCTAATTCCTGTAATTCTTTCTGTCTTTGATGTAGAAACAAAAGAGAAACAGCACACATTTCTATTTAATTTAGTTTGTTGATCATCCTCTTGGATTGCACTGTAAGACATGCCTTCAGTTACCACCTGAGCTTCCTCTGAATTGCACTGAAGGATTCTGCTGCTACCCAAAGAAAGCTCTCACCTCTCATCAATACATTGCACCATGCAGACGTTATCCCTAATAACACCAATCAACCTCATTTAGAAAGGGTCACTGGCTGCTGCAGGAGAGGATACAGAATTCACTAACCCTAGAGGTGGTGTGCTAATTGTGACTGTGCCCCACAGAGGGGCTGACAGTTGCACCATGCTGCCTGGCGTGCTGGTAACATAATCAGGTGTCTGGGCACAGATAGTCTAGATTTGCTGGGTTTACAGAGCACAGTTTATGGTCTATTTTTAAATGCATTTATCTGTAAAGACCAGAAAGTTGTCCATTCCTTGAAGCTTTGTAAGTAATCCAAAGGGAAAAGACATCCATCCAGGTCAGGGCAGTTCTGCATTTACTGCCCTTGGGCTGTAGCAAGCAGAAAATTCACACTGGAGCCCATGGAGGTTTTAAATTGAAATAGGGTGTGGAATTCACTGAAGAAAGACTTAAGATTTGGTAGGGATAACACGATTATGTTACTGGGTAATCAGTTTACAAAAATGGAGGAGGGGGTTCTCCAATGTGAAACACAACCATTCAGTCAGAGACATGTGTGAGTTGAATACGTTTTGCAGATACTGCGTCAGAAAGTAACAAGCTTTCTACCCTACCACTGCTTTTACAGTATCACACGCTGTCATACAGGCTGTAGGTATGACTCAGGAATGCTGAGCAACAAGATCAATATTTGAACCAAGTACCTAATTGACCCAGGTAACAGCACTTTAAGTAGACAAATTCTCTGCAGTGATCTTTGCTATCTAGAGGAAACAAGGAGAACTCTGGGAACTTTCAGAAATCTGTACCATTAGCAGATATTGGTCTATCAGGTAGGTCTTAGAATGCCTTGGCCATCCCACTGTTATTCCAGCACAAACAGTGCTGTCCCCATCCTTTCCTCACAGCAGAACTGGTGAGAAGATTCACCATACAAGAAGTGGTTCTGTTTGTTTGATCTAAAATCTGTTTGCTTGGTTTTGTTAAGCATTGTGTTAATTACTTATAGCAACTCTAAACTCATGTAAACAATATGATGGTAGCATGTCTAATAAACAATAAATACAGTTCTTGCTGTATTTATTGTGTAAAACAAAACAAATACTAAAAGTATCCTCAGCTTGTTGAAACTTTGGGAAGTTCTAAAGGAAGCAATAACAAATAGAATTTTTATATTCCTGAAGGGGTCTGCATTTCCTACCTAACAAATAAATGTGGTGCCTGTGTAAGTGCAATCCATATAAGTATATTGGATATAAACATATACCTAATGATAAATAATTATTTATGTGCTTAAGAGCTACATCAGAAACAACTAGCATGCACTTGCCATCACCTTTAAAGGCTCTGGTTTTAGCAGGAGCCTTTAGAAGATGTTAGAATTGGTTTATAAAGAATTCTTATTCTAGGTCTGTGTCCCAGAGTTCAATAAGATGATGTGCAAACATATAGAACAGCAGTCATGTTTTTGGCACTGTGAAGAAGCTTAGAGATTTTGTATTGACCTGTCTTTCCAGAGTATAATTCTGGTGAGCTTCCTCTAGCATGCTGTTTTCAAAGTCAATCTTTATCATTTCTGTAGTTGAGTATATCCTGTACCTGGGGACAACTAACCCCGTGTACCAGTACATGCTGGAGATCAACTGGCTGCAAAACAGCTTTGCAGAAAAGGACCTGGAGGTCCTTCTAGAGCATCTGCAACTGCAGTAGGAAGAGCACTACCAGCAGGTCAAGGGAGGCTATCCTTCTTTACTCAGCACTGGTGAGGCCACAGGTGTTGCACCCAGCTTAGCCCCAGCCCAATACAAGAGACACATGGATATAGTGAGGCAAGACCAGTGAAGGTTCACTAAGATGATTAAGGGTAATGAATATCTGTCATATGAAGAGAGGCTGAGAGATGTGGGACTGTTTAGCCTGAAGGAGAGGAGGCTCAGGTGGATCTTATCAATGTATATAAAGGCCTGATGGGAGAGTGTGAAACAGATAGAATGAGACTCTGCCTAGTCATGCTTAGTGACAGGACAAGAGGCAGTCATCACAAACTGAAATAGAAGAAATTCAGTTCAAACTTAGGAAAAAAACCCCTTTTTTTACTCTGCATGTGATTGAGCACTGGAAAAGGTAGCCCAAAGAAATTATGGTATCTCCATCTGTGGAGATATTCAAACCCTGATTAATCAAGATCCTGAGCAGCCTGCTGTGGCTGACCTTGCTAAAAGTAGGGAGTTGGACTACGTCATCTCCAGAAGCCTGTTTCCACTTTAATCCATGTATGATGATTATGTGCAAAGAGTATAGCGACAACTGGAAGGAGACCAGGTAAGGGCCTGATTAGTAATTCCTATCCTCTTTTTCTTCTGACCCTTTAATCAATGTAGCAAGGCTTTCTTAATGAAATTTGGGGGATTAAACCTCCCATACACTTACTCAGGCTGGAGAGATAATAAACCTATGAGTGCAGAGGAGCTGTAAACCTCAATATCCCTGCTTCGAAGAAATTCAGGACAGCATTGTTGAATATTTTTTGTTTGGTTTGGGTTTTTTTGGGGTTTTTTTTGGGGGGGGGTGTTTTATGTGTGGGGGTTTTTGTTTGTGTGTGCTTTTTTATTATTATTATTTATTTAGCAACAATAACCTCAAAACTCTTACTATTCTAGTATGTAAAGTTTATGCATACATTAATATTGAAAACTGCAGTAAGATTGGCTTATTTTACAGAATACTTCCATAATATTAGATGGTTTTAAAGGGAGACATTTTATTTAAATTGCCTGTGGCTTACTGCCTTCTTCCTAAGCTTTTTCATCAGAGAGCCTGCAGGATACAGTCTTACTCATCTGTGTATTGTACAGCATTATCATATGCTATGATACTATAGTAAATGGCTATGGTGCCCCACCCTGGAGTCAGCAATGAGTAAATTGAGACCTACATTCCACTAACTACCTTTTCCCATGTGAATATTAGGATTCCTCATTATGGGAAGGGGATTTTAAATTGCATGTGAGTATTTCAGTTAAACTACTGCAAAACTTTGCATAATCACACATGTTACTCTAAAAATTAGGGTTTTTTTTTACTTTTTCATTAATTGGAACACTCTAAAAGAAGAATGCCCATTTTGGGATTTGAACTGATCTGAACAAATTATAAGCAAGTTTACATTACACTAGTGCAGTTTTACTATGGAGACAGATAATTTATGTTTGAAGATGTCTGTGGGCTTCCTAGCTGTAAGAACTGTGTAATCTCTAGAATATTAACTGACGTCCCAAGAGATCTTGTCTGCAGTTTTATTTTTAATTTCCCTGTACCATATTCAAATGGGTCTGAGTTACTATGTAAGGTAGCAGATCCAGTTGTCCATGTTAGACCAGAGAGGCCACAGGTGCAGAGCAAAGAGAATGGACAAAATCAAAACCCTGTACGGGGTAGGTGGGAAAAAGGGGGCTAAATCTCTGACTATCTTTTCTGCAACAGCATTTTTCTGGATAGAGCAGCTACTCCATGTCAGGCTGAATATTTTGTCTCCAGATCCCAGAACTGTATGTGCATCTTCCTGACCTTTATCCCTTTTATTATGATTCCAATATGATTTGGTGTCCAGAATTCCAGCAAAATAATTATTAGCAACAAAGTTCAGTGAAAATAATTAAATTTTCTGTATTTTCCAAATATACCCATGCTGATGCCCCCCCAAAAAATTTTTTTTAATTCCTCATCTTTAATGCATGCCTCCTTGATAATAAAATAGACTCTTATCATTTAATCACTAAAAGCATGGTGTAACAGCTTTCAATGTTGCTTTATATTTGTTCTTAAGAATATAAGGCTTTATAAACCAAGGTCTGAACAGTGCAGCTGCGAATGGTGGTAGCAACTGAGTTCAGCTATGATAAGCCAGTGTCGGTACTAAATGGATTCCAAAGAGTTTTGTGCTGTCACATATCCTGGCATCAGGAAAGGAACAAAGGGGACATGTTGTAACAAGAGTCCCTCAAACTTTGCCCTCAGTTCAACCCAACTCTTCCACACAATCCATATAGGATTCAGATAGCTGAAAAAAATGAATTAAAAAAAAAAAGAGTATAAATAGGAATCTCCACTTATCCACTGTTGAAAGGAATGAAAGGGAAACAGAGGAGGATTTTTGTGGACTAAATTCTACCTAGAAATGTCAGTCTTTTCCTAGTAACTATAGAAAATGATTAAGCTCTTCAATTAAGTGCCTAGAAGGTGCCTAAACCTGAGTTTTGGACCCCCTCAATTCAGTTGTGGATTTGTAAAATGTTGATTCCTTTCTCTGTATGGCTGTTTTCTTACAGGAGGCTAAAACAGAATAACCACCCCTGTGTCCAAACTGAGGCACCTATGCACAGCTATAGTACAAAGACTAATAAAAAAAACAAGATATACCCTATATCATCTCAGATTTCCCTAGAAGGCCAGTAATCTGATTATCAGAAATCTCCTCCTTTTATCTTTTGTATTTCTAAAACCACAAAGCAGAACAATTCATGTACCCTGTTTAATTGTCTTGCTTAATTATTTAACCCACGCATGAAAACATGTAGGAAAACAGTTGACTGCAGCATTAGCTGTACATGTGACAGTATCAGATCTGGAAGTTGACTCTAACTCATTTCTCTCTCATGCTTCCCCCCCCTGGATTAATGAATAACAAAGTGATAAAGGCTCATAAAACAGATATTTTCATCAGGTATGAACACAGAGCCCAGATTGTTACATATGTTGAATCAATTTTATTTTTACTCCTTTTTCTGTCACTGTCTCTTTCTTAAATGTATTAGCTGTCAAGCCTAGCAGATTTGAAACACAGAAGGGATATGTTTGTTTAAGGAGAAGGCAACTGATAGGCATTAGGGAGCTTTTGCAAGGGTCCACTACAAAAATTGTTCAAAAATGCTTGAGAACAAAATTCACCACTAGGTACAGAAATTAGGATCATTGGGAGGAGAGTCTTAGGGGGTAGATGTAGCTGTTTTCTAATATCTTGATCTTCATGTGTCATTTACAGATTGAAAATTTCAAGCCAACCTTTAGTTTTGGCTTGGGTGATAAACATTTAAAATGGAGAAAGAATCAGTAAATTTCTCAGTGGCATTGTGAGGAAAGACTCACTTGGCAGACAGGAAAGTTTGGTTAAAACCTCCTGAAAACTAGAATTTTATTTGCCTGAAATCTCTGGCTTCAGGGGAATCAATTCAGAACCAAATTGAGCACCAACCTTTATTTCAATATATGTCTTTAATTACTTGCAGGAACTGTGATGCTATTTATGCATTCAGCCTCTATTCTGTTAAGCTGGATTCAGCCTCTATTCTGTTAAACTGGACTGCACTGTCCAGCAACTCACAAACGACGTGTGATGTTCCCTGTTTAAATAAAATCCATATTTAGAAAGGATTGTGTGCACTTTACAATCCATATCCCAAGACAGGTCCCTTAAGCAGATCTATCTTCTAAGAGAGACAGTTTGAGAAAGCCGCAGATGTTTGGTGCATGATATATTTCTTTCTTTCCCTATGGTCCTTATAAAAAGGACAAGAAGATAGACTTATTAAAAGTGAGCTAATGACATGATGTAGGGAGTCTCTGGTTCACTGACTGTTATTACAGCTGTGCCCCATTACGTACTGAATACCTAGGACATGCTTGGTTTTTTGAATGACACTTATCTTTTGAGTTTCAAACATTCCTGGCATAAATAAAGATTTTACGCTTTTCAAATGTGTTTTACAGTTCACCCCAGAGGCTATTCAGGGATCATTTTAACTCAATAAAACTCCTCCTTTAGGGATATAAAAGGGAAGCGTTTTAACAATGTCTCTCCATGCATTGCCTGTTATTAGCTAGAGATGTTCTGCCTGCAAAGCCTTTGATCCCTTTTTCCCTGAATGTCAAGGAAGCTCTGCCAACGCTTCAAAGTCTGTGACATACATTCTGTGCACACACAGTCCTCATGTGAATGCTCATGACCTTAGAGAAAGTTTGCAGGTGAAATATGTGGCTCAGTGTTTTTCACTTCCAGTGCTTTTAGCTACCTTTTCCAGAGGTCACAGGGAAGTTGCATTCAGTAATACATAGATAATGGTTTTCTCTACCGCTTCTTTTTCAGTCTTTAACATGAAGCTACATGTGGGTTTTCATTTAATATCTTGGTTTGTTAAGATAGTAAAAATAAAGAAATGTAGGTAAATGGGATGCTTAGCACTCAGCTAAGTAATATTCTTTAGCCTTCTGCCTCGCTTTCATTATCTGTGCTGGCATTCTCAGTAGCCATTGAGGGCAATAGTCTGTGTTCCTTCCTCATGATCATAAACAGAGTTATTGACTTGCCTTGCTTCTTGAAGCTAGGGAAGTTGAAGTGTCTAGACAATTTGCAGGCTGCAGACAGCTGTGAAAAAATATTGCCTGTTTCTTTGGGTTTGGAGCCTCTTCCTGTCAGTGGGAATTACTAATGTAATATGTTTTTAAAAGGCATTATAATATTAAACAAAATTATAGTTTCAAAGTTAGGCATCTGGGCATGTTACAATCTTCACATACATGAAGCTTTGTTTTCACTCAGACCAGCTACATAAGCTGATCTGAGCCTTGAGGATGTGTCATCCTGCTCACAAAGACAGGTGCCCTCTAAAGCCAGTAGACCTTGTTCTGAAAATTAAAAGACTTGGCTTCTTCTCACTGCCAACATGCCAGTGTTACAAAGTGAGTGTCCTTGGAATTTCTAAGCTTGACACCAGAAATCCCTCAAGGAAGTTATGTTTCTTTGTTTCTTTTTGCTTTTCTTGCAGCATTTAATTCTACAGCAGAATAGGTATGAAATGTTTCTTTCTAGCATTCCATCTAGTAAACTATATAAAGAAACTGTTTAAAACCAAACAAAAATAGAAATTCAATCACCCCAAAATCCAAAAGTAAATGAAAGATGTGATCATTTTTCCAGTCTGTTCCATCAGAGATTCTCCTGTTAGTTGACCTCTGCAAAAGCAATTGGTCCAAAATGATATGTGAAACTACAAAAGAATAACAGGGCAAAACGTTTGAGAAATATTGTTTCTAATCACACTGTTTTCTAACCAGATTGACTGATCTGATGGAGCTCTGATGGACCTACTGACAGGCCAGTTCAGCAGCTCTTGGTGACTATTAGAAAGGAGAGAATATACATATATATATATATAACTCATAAATTACTTGTCTGAGGGCAGTTGTCTTCTCCAGTTTTGGATACTGGCTTTTCTGGAGGTGGTTCTTAATTATACTTTTAAAATTATGAATTAAATTTCTGTGATTAAAGTAATAACTAAACTTTCACAGAAAGGGGAAACCTGCTCAGCACCTGACATTTGACAATATGGGCATGGTGAATAAATTTTCTGAAAACTTTACACCAGGAAGCCTGAGACCCTAACATCCTATAAATTAATGTAACAATGGGGTAGGAGAGGCAAAGCAAAACTGTTTATTTTGAACTGATAGGGTCTTAAACACATTCAGTGAAAAATCTGAAGTATTGCAAAGCTCCCACCATCACCATCTCAAACAGACAACAGAAAGAATAACATTTGTGTTATGAGTACCTTTGGGCTGAAACCTTAAGAAAGCATATATGGTGTTTGTCTTCTCTCTAAAATAACAGCTGTGAACACCATGGCACCATAATTTTCAGTTTCTGAAGTGCCTTGTGCAGCCTGATACTTCCCAAATGGACATGGCATTTCCATGATTTATTATACACATGTTAAACATATGAGCAAGTCTAACATTTTGTTTGTTCTGTGTAAGGCATTTGCTATCTCTTTTAATAAAAAGAGGGAGAAATAAGAACATGAATGTGCAACACTTAATGAAGTTTGCTTTTAATTTAGAATATATTTGCAAGACTGAGAAATGAGCTCTGATAATCACTTGTCCAGTGACAGCTGCTGCCCAGGTTGCCTCTCTCTGTACTTGAGTGAAAAATGAAGCAGCTGCCTTTTAGTGTAATTCCTGCTGAAGCTGCTTGTTTTCCCTTTTCCAGTTCCTTTCCTTCACAGCACCTGTGCAAAGCCTGCAGCCACTCTGGAGTCTATGACCACAGGCTGGAGTCCACCAGCTTCCAGATGCATTTGGGTACTTCTGCCATAATGCAGGCAGTCATCCATTAAAATAACCATGAATAAGGTGATCTATAAAATGTGTTTCTCCTAGAAAAAGGACAACTTACACAGCTCCCACAGACAGCTTTGTTTCATCCAAAGTTAGCCTGGTTCTATTTGTCCATGAAGTTTTGTCCTATCTCTTTCCTTTCACATTTCAATGTGTGTAAATGCCCAGATCTTGATAAGCCTCTCCCAGAAACTGGGAACTTTTCACCCACTTTCTTCTGATTGCATCCTGCGTTCTTCAGATTGCAGCCTGGTGAAAGTCCTGTATACCAACGTGGGCCTCTTGCTGTGGGGATGGCCAGACTCCCTAGTGCCTGGCTATGTGAAAGGACAGGGAATGTGCATTGCATTCTGACTGACAGTCACCTAATGATGTTACAGAATCAGATGACATTTTACAGCCCAAGTCATAAAAATATATTGAGCTTGCTTCAGCTCAAGAAAAAGGTGCAGTAACACAAGCACAAGTGGTGTGCTAATTTAACCATGTGTCCTGGAGATCAGAGGGCAAAGGGCTGTGTCTGCAAACACATTGAAGAGGTAATTGTATCTGGAAGAGGAGCCTGTACTATTTAACAACACTTTGGAAACTTGCTAAAGGCTGTTTCCTCATCCTCTGGCCTCCTGAGAGGCACCTAAGGACCCAGCTCTGACTGAGCCTTCTTGGAATGTGCCTGTGGGATCAGCCTTGCTTCAGCACAGCCTTGTAGAGGGAGGCAATGCCTTTCACTGCACTTAATGGAGAAAGTAAATAGTAAAGCAGTCAGAGGTTTAGACTGGTGCAACTCCTACTTCCTGTGAGCAGGGGTCTATAATGTCTTAGAAGTTACTCCACAGACTAGATTTTGGAGTTTTAAAAGACCCAAGGACAAGCATAGCAGTTTATACAGATATCATGTTAATGTGATCATGTCATCAGTCATGACATCATTATACTGATTTGTGAGTTGTTATTTAGCACTCTATCATGAAATGAGTGATGGTTGGTAGTGGAATGGTTGGATAAGCCTAAAGCTAGAAAGGCTGGTTCACAAAACCCCAGATATTGTGTGGTTGTTGTGTGAGTGAAATGTGTTTGTGCAGCATTCTGAGCAGTGCCAGACTGAGCCAGGTAGGGGTACCTAATGCTTGCACTAGGATAAGTTCTCTCATGTATCCTGAATCTGCAGTTGTGACTCGGCTTTCCTAGAGAAACTGCCTTTAAGTGAGAGATCAGTTTGTTCATTCAAACATTGGTATTTCCACTTTGACTTGCATGATAGTTTTGTGGTTTAGACACTGGTCTTCCAAGACTTGCAGTAGGTTTGGGTCCCAGTAGATATTGCTGTCAGAGGATGCATATTTAATTTTCAGGCTATGTTCTTTATTGTTCTCCTTCCACATTACCTCCTTGGGGCATCAGAGACATTAAAGAAAACATACGGGTGACAGTATTATGATTAGATAATAATATAATCAGTTCTATAAAGAAATAAAAAGGAACAAGCCTTCCATTTATTCAGCACTTCAGAGTAAGTTGTAATTTGGGTAATACATTCAGTTCTGCGGGCTCAGATATGTTCTTGATGACCATTTTTCAGCATAGCTTTGAATATTTTATTCTCTGATGCGATAGCTGGTTGCAGACAAAAGCTGGAAGTGAGTAGGCCACGGTAATTTTAGAATGAAATCCTTACCTGAAATTTAATTTGTGATCTAGAGACCTAAGCAAGAAAAAACAGGACTCTAAATGTTTCAGCAGTTGTACACACGTGGCTTCCCAAAGTTAATACCAAGTTCTCTCTGTCACAGGACAGGGAATTTTCTTCCAGAATATATATATATGTACACACACATCTGTAAGCCAGTCACATATGAAAACAATAACCAAGGAATAAGGAAAAAGTCAATAAGGAGATTTATATACAGCTGCTATTAAACCGGAGGAAAACAAATGATCTGTTGGGGTCAGTTTCACTGGGAAATCATTTTGAGTGGAGTTTTATTGTCGTCTCTGCTAGATCCTTCATGTTATTTGCTTGCACCTTTAATAGCCACGACTGAGAAGGTTTTTACACTTGTGAGTTTAAGCTCCCTGGATCATTGCGTTCGTTACCTTTTCAACATCCACATTCCCAGTTGTCACAAATGCTACCTAACAACATTGAGCGCTCAAAGTACATTTCCCCTTGTAACTCTAGGGAGTTTTGAATGTTCATATTAACTGCTTAAACTAGTCATAAACCAGTTAGACTGTAGCACCAGACAAATATTGACCATCTGATGCATAAAAATGCCTCTAAATGTGACTATTGAGACTAAATGTTTTAATGCATGGCCACAGAAGCTTAAAATTAATTCTTAAAAAATAAATAAATAAATAAAATCCAT
>JANHGN010009649.1:0-35724 GCA_024605025.1 Megaceryle maxima
CCCCACCAAACAAACAAAAAAACCCCCACCAAACAAACAAAAAAACCCCCACCAAACAAACAAAAAAACCCCCACAAAAACAGTTACCCTGGAAATTCAGATTAAGGTATGTGGTATCTTCCCAACATGAAAGACAAGACAAAACAATTTTCTGGTGCCTTTGAATAAAAGAAAAATTTCCTTTTAAAACATTTTTTTCTTTAAAAAAAACCAACAACTTCTTTTTTTCTTTTCATGTGTTAAGACACCATAAAATGCTCTAAGCTTGCAGTGAGAGTTTGTGTGTTTTCCAAAAACACCAAGTGCATTAATAACAAACTGCTGCTTATAGGCAGATCACCTCATCATTCAGTTTTGCACCTAGTTTTCCATTATATTTACTTTTCAAAGAACCATGTAAATACATGTACTTAACAGTTTTTATGCTTATTCAAGCACTTTAAGCCCCTCATTATACCATATATATTACAGCCCTTACAGTTTCTTGATAGACTAATTTTTAATTCCTATTAAATTTTTAAAGCTAGAAAGATAGCAGCATTGCAGTTATCAATTAATAGCTTGTTTAAATTATTTTTCATGTACCACAGAAATGTATTTTAAGGTATCGATAGCAAAGCAACCACTTTTCATGTTGGTAAAGTTATATAGACAGATACATTAACAGTTAACAGTGGAAAGAATGGCTGGCTTCATTCTACAGCCAGAGAGAAAGCTTCTGCTTAACTGCAAATATTTGGAAAGGAATCTTATTAAACACATATTCACTTCCAGAATGATGACTGAACTTCCAGGTTTTGTTGGAATTGCCTTTTACTATTCCATATGACAAAGCAGCCAACTTTCAAACTTTTCCCACCTCCTTTTTCCTGCATACAGTCAGCTGCATTTGCAGAGTCTTGAGATATCTCCAGTCAAATACAGCAAATTTGAGTTAAATTTAGTTAAAAACTAATTGAGAGGATAGGATGGTGCTCTGACAGATCTACCAAGGCACTGTTACTGCAGAGGAAGATAATAGATATTCCAGCCAGGTCCTAGGGAGGAGGCATAAGTTCCTCAAACCCAGGAAACAAAGTCTTCATCAGTGACTTCTAAAACACTGCAAAGCTCCTGGTGATGTTGATATAGAGCATTTCACATCAGTAGTTCACCTTGTGCTGGGATGGTAGAGCTTCACCTTGTAACTGGAAGGCGACTTGAGAATTCCAGCCCACCACAGCATGTGACATTCTGTATTAGTCGGGATGAGCTACAGCCTCAATCTTCTTTGCTCTTTTTTCCTTAAAAGGAAGGAAGCATCCTACACAGACTTTGCTAAACAGGATACTTTAAATAGCCTTGTAAGCATTTATGCACACTTCAGAAAATCCCGTTTTAATCTAGTTTAGAAATCAAGGCTCAAGATAGAGACCACAGTGATTATCTATGTGAGCAGCTTGAGATATTCCTTTTACCACATTCTGGTCACCTCAGTACCTGCAACTATGGATAAGCAGTTAAAGTCAATACCAAGAAAGTGCTTCTAAACTTAGTAAGTGACCTTGGCACAATTCCCATACAAGTTAACAGATGTGCTCTTGCATGCAGACAGCACACTAGAAATTACCTCATGAGGCTGAAAACAATGTTTGAACTCCACAGCAAGTGCCCTCAGGGGCAGTAAAATAATCTGGAAAATTAGAGTTTGAATTTGTTACTTAGTAACTCACACAAAAATACAGTATTAAGAAACAGATCTTCATTTCTAAGTTTGATTAGATAACCTAATAGGCTTCAGGTTCTGGAAGAAACTGGCCAGTGACTTAAGATGCTACAGTTTAAGAGGGCCTTCTTTACAACAGCACAGAGTGTTTCCCAGAGCTTTTAAAGTTACTTATAAAAACGTGCTGTTTTCCCAATTTTGTACTGAAACAGTGACCTAAAATACAGTAGATGAGATTACTACTAAAGTAAATACTTTGCACACAGCTGATGCAAGAAAGAACCATATTATATCTGTCCAATATAAAATCTCTACAATATCCAAGACAGAAGCAGCAGTGGGCAAATTAATTCATATTCTTATGACTCAAACTTTCAGATGGACAGAATTGTACAAAAACCTCCACATTGACACGTGGCATGGTAACATCCAACAAAACCAACAAACCGCAGAAACACATTTGTGGGGAAGTACAAGGGGTGACTAAAGGAGAGGCCAAGCAGGAATGGGACAGAATCCTGTGCAGTGTTTTATGGACAGTTCAGCAGACAACATCATCCTTGTCACTCTTCTTATGCCCACTGTGCTTCTGGAAATCGGCTCTCTGCCGACCTGCAGAGAGCATTTCTGGGTCAGAAGTTACCTCTAATTATTTGTGTGTATGTGAATTTGGTTTGCAAAGCAATTTGAGATGATGAGATGTAAGGTAGTATCTGAATAATATTTAATATTTTTAAATCTATAAGCATGTGAAAGCCGAGTAAAATGGATACCCTATGGAGGCTAACTTAAAAACTGTTTAAAAAAATAATTCATTTTACAGAAATAAGTGTCTTGCTGAACTGTGACTTAATACGTACGTTGTGTATTTACCTTCCATTCTTTTCTACGATTCTCCTGCTGCATTTTATATTTATATAATGATGACATTTCTCAAACTTACTTTTTTCTTTCAATTATTGATTTAGTACAGCTACCCACCAGGCTTGTTTCACTTCATGCACAAGATGTAGGTAATTAACATGACTAGAAACTGAAGTATGTGTACTTTTCTACTCCTGCTATACCAACACTTCCTTATAGACTGCCACATCAAAAGGCCCTAATGCAATAAACAGAGCAAAGAGCTACAGCAAGGACAGAATGAGTGTGGTAAACACCAAAAATTGGTTATAATACTCAAAAATACAGAAAAATAAACAAGAAAAAAATAATCATGGTAGACCATTTAAAGTAATAAATGATTTTTGTTTCTCTTTCTTTTTAGGCAGCAAAACCAGGAAAAAAAAAATAATTGTCTTGTTTAATTTCCCTCTCCATGTCTCCACATTCCAAAATAATCAAAACAATTCTGATCTCACTGATGGCGCAAGCATTAAGGCAGCGTGATATCTGTGAGAAAGAAATCATTAGCTACTCAAAACGTACAAAAGTAGCTCAGTGAACCAGATGATATGTATATCTTCTGTTGTCACACTAAAAGATTGTAAAGAAAGAGTGAAATGAAAGTATTTATGGTATGAACTAAGGAAAGGCAGCCTTGTACTACTGCTCTGGAAACAAACAAAAAAGTCTTCACTACAAATTTTAGAACTCTTGTCTATTTCTTAATACACAGACAAATTATATTAAACACATATTCAAGGCTAATTTAAAATGGTTAGTTCATAACATTACTGAAATCCAAGCAAATGTGTACTTCATGTTATGTTTTCAGATTTCTGGGATGCCAGCACACCACCACTGCACCTGAAAGTATTTAACTGGAAATGTGTGTGGCCACGTGTACAAAGGTAAGGCTAAACATTTCAAGTGCATACCACCAGCTTTTTTTCCCCACCAGCTCTTTTTTTCCAGTTTGCATTCTTTTGCATTTGAAGGAGGCCTATAGATTTGTGTATGCTCTCTTCTTTATTTGTAACTCAATTAAATGAAATTTGGCTTACGATTTAATGTCTCCGCTGCAAAGCTGTGAAAACCTAACCTGAATGTGTCCCTGGCTGTTACTTAACACATGACATTTCAAACCGAAGAAAAAACTTGGAAACAGGTTAAAGGTATAATTGATGACTCATGCTTAATAAGAAGTATAGATACCCTACAGACTTAGAAATGTCTCCAAAAAATAGAATATAGAAATAACTCTTACACATTTAAAATAGAAAGGAGTTCCTTTTAATGATTTACTATGCTAATGTTGCATTAAATTTTAATTTGCAGTAACATTTTACTGCTTATAGTAGCTCTTCCTTTGTGAAAATTACTCTGTACTTGCCAGTGTTAAAAAAGGAGTTTTCTTCATGAATTTATTTTAAGAGAACAAAAAATGAGAGACTGAACCTTATTTCTTTGCACATTATCGATCCTGATAGCAAGAAGCCTTTGCAACTGACCTTATTTTTCTACTGTACATTTTGTACTGCACTATTATGAGGGACAACATCCTTTTCATTACATTTCATAAAACCAAACAAAACCATCTGTTAATATTCCACACAAACCTCAAAAAAAGGGAGCTCATTACCAAATTAGAGTTACGCTATAGCTATAAATGAAAGAAAAACAAAGCTGTTTCCAGTAGTTACAATGATCAGTAGCATTGTCTTTACTAAACATTAGGCATAATTTCCTCTAAGTGTTTTTATCAAACAGGATTGTTAATAACCACATAATGTATGTTTCCTAGTAATACCTTCACATTCTACACTGGACAGGATTCACTGTCTGGTCTTCAGCCTGTTAACAGTTTGCCAGCAATTGAGTTGGGAGCTGTCTATGTTTGACCTGCCCCAGGAGACAACTGTTTGCAAAGAGAAACAGAACACAGGGAAGCCCACTGGCAATAGTACTGAGATCACCCAGACAGATGAAAAAAAGTCTTTTACTTTTATTACATACTATTGCCACTATATTGCTCCCCTTGGTACTTTGTGCAAAAAGCCCCATAACAGAACAAAAAAACCCCAAACCAAACAATTAACCAACAAAACAAAACACACATACAAACCCAAACAAAAACAAACAAGAAAAAAACCCCGAACGACAAACCCGAATCAAAACAACAAAGCAAACAAAACCCCCTAACTGAACAATGACCCACAATTATTTTCTCTTCTTTAGCTTGGCCTGTAATGAAAGTACTTTTCAGATCAACAGACACTCACTAAAGCCTTCTAAGCACTGTGATCCTACTAACTGTGATCCATCCAAAGGCCATGAAATAATTTCTGACCCATTTAGTTCTGGCCTCTTAATGTATCACTTAAGTCATAGCTGAAATGTGAAGAGAAGTCAAGAGAGAAAAAAATGCTCAGTTTATAAACATTTTAACATTTCATTTTGGGTCCCTGGTCAATACTGAAATGTTATTTAACAAGTCTGTATAGATTGCACTAATTGCCAACAATAGAAGCTACTACAGACATACATTCCAATCTCACTCTACCAAGTCTCAATTATCAAGTCAAAGTCCCCAAAAAGTTTCATTGATACTTTAAGTTAAATAGAAACCCAAAGAACTTATTAAAAACATGCAGTCAGAACTTTCAAAAAGTTATTGTTATACTGTATATTAGTGATCACCATTCAAGACAAATAGGAGGCATTCAGTAATACAGCACCCAAGTGCTATAGCACGTAGTTCTTTCAAATGTCAAGGAGGACTTTGATAACATCTAGCAGATTTTACTGATATATCTTTTTTTTTTTTTTCTAAAACATTAAAAACAATGACTCTCTCCATCCTCCAATAAGATACAACTGCAACATTCCTTCTTCACAGGAGAAGAAATTAGCCACTATTTTCACTTCCTATATGTAGACTAAAATACAAGATCTTGGTTTTCTTAAGAGGTTGAATGGTGGAATTGGAAAATAATTAGTGAAGTGTACACCTTGAGGTACAGTCTTGAGAGCTGCATAAGAAGAGATCAACATCCATGTTTTATGAACTGAGTTGGCCTTTTGGAGGGTTATTAGTCATCCACACTTAGAACCTATTGAGGTAATGACTCGGGTCCTCTCAGTGAAGTAAGCTCTACGGACAGGGAATGACTACTAATGCCTGCTTTGAAATGCAGCACTGGATTAGCTTTTGAATACTATCTCACCTAAACTCAGTCTAGCTGTGGCACACCACTTCATGGAAAACCAGAAAAAGACAAAACCTCTTACTCAGAAAAATATAAAATGCACCAAAACATATCTAGCACATGCATCTGCTTTGCAAAACAAAACAAATCCAACCCAAAACATGAAAAAAACACCAAATGGGAAATAAAACCATGCCTGTTAAAAGTGCTACTGCTTGATTTTTTTTTTTTTTTCTTAAACCATCTGAACAATAGGATTTTATCTGTCCAAATAGATAACTATGAAGTGTTTGTCTGGAAGGGTGTATTTTGCATGACTGAATTGTGTCAATTTTCTACAAGAAAACAGTGAAAGTATAAATGAATTGACAGCACACGAAGGATAAGGTAAAGGAAACTCACAGACAGAGGAAAGAGTATTTTCTTTAAAGCAAGACCCATAGTGTTTCTGCACACAGTACACTAAAAATCAGTCCAAGAGAAGACAACAAATTACTTTCTTGGGCAAACCGTGTGTATGAGTATTACATTTATGGTTATAGTCAAAGTAAAACCAGATGGAAGAAAAAAAAAAGTTTCTTAGATCCTGATTTCATCTACCTTCAAAGATTAAAACTAAAGATAATTTGGATCAGATAAATCCACCTGTTTGAAAGATCATGAAGGTGTGGGGGGGCCAAAACAAAAGAACAGGCATGAAACATGAAGAAAGTATAGATCACAGAAATCAAGAATCTTAAATATTTTAAATAGTTTCGCTATCTCACAGAAGTTATACAGTAGGACACTCAATAGGTCGAGCTTGTGTCAGTAGGTGTGCCCCTGCAGCTTACAGCCACACTGTGACTGTTGGTACAAAAGCTATAATAAAGTGGAGCTACCTGCTGTCTTGGTGGGGGGGGAGGAAGTATAGTATCTGGAGGACAAATTATTTCCCAAACCAGCAGAAACATAGTAGGATCACTATAAACTAAAACAAAACAAAACAAAAACCAACCAACAAACAAAAAAAACCAAAAAAGCCCCAAACAAACAACCCCCCCCAAACAAAACAAAATCTGAAAAAGCCCCGACAATTTGCATTTCACTGTCATCTTACACAAAAGCAGTGTTTGAACATAAAGAGAACTGATACTATAAGCATTGCTTTAACACCTTGTAGATTTGTCCCTACTGTTGTCAACTATACTCACTGCACAATGTAATGCAAGGGATTTATTTTTAAATGGATTAACTGCTCATTATATCTCCCTCTACGTAATTCTTCTGATGGGTTTTAAGTTTCCCCATGGTGGAAAGAAGGAAGGAAGGAGTAAGAAGTGAGGTGGGTCAGCAGAAGTGACACACTGGACTTCCAGAAGGCAGACTTTGACCTCTTTAGGATACTAGTTGCCAGAGCCCCTTGGGAGACAGTCTTGAAGTGAAAAGAAGTCTAGGAAGGCTGGACATTCTTTAAGAGGAAAATCTTTAAGGCCTGGAGGAACAGAGACCTTTGGCTGGAACTCAGGAAGGAAAGTCTATGGCTTACAGAAGAAGGCCATTCAAGAAGACTACAAAGATAACATGAGGCTACGCAGGAGGAAAATTAGAAAGCCCAACTAGAACTTGATCTGGCTATTGCCATAAATTTTCTATAAACACATTAACAACAAAAGGAGGACTAAGGAGAATCTCCATCCTCTATTGGGTGCAGGGAGAAACACAGTGACAGAGGATGAGGTACTGAATGATTTTGCCTCAGTCTTTAATAGTAAGATCAGCTGTTCCCCATATGCCCAGCACTCCGAGCTGGAAGACAGATACTGGTAGCAGAATGAAGCCTCCATAATCCAGGAGGAAATGGTCAGTGACCTAACTGGTCTACACCAGTTAGATGCACACAAGTCTGTTGGGCCAGATGAATCTGGACAAGGGTACTGAGGGGGCTAGTGGAAGTGCTTACCAAGCCACTTTATACAGTTTACCAGTAGTTCTGGCTAAACAGGGAGCTCCCAGTAGACTGCAGGTTATCAAATGTCATGCTGATCTACAAGAAGGGCTGGAAGCAAGATCTGGAGAACAACAGGTCTGCCAGCCTGACGCTGGTGATGGGGAAGGTTATGGAGTAGATCATCTTGAGTGCCATCACACAGCATGCAGAGGACAAACCAGATGATCAACATGGGTTAATGGGAGGCAGGTCCTGCTTGACTAACCTTATCTCCTTCTATGAAAAGGTGACACTTAGTGGATGAGGGAAAGGTTGTGAACATTGTCTACACAGAGTTCAGTTAATTTTTGATATAATTTCCTAGAGCACTTTCCTGGAGAAACTGGCTGCTCATGGCTTGAATGCATGTACACTTTGCTGAATAAAAAATTGGCTGAATGGCCAGGCCTAAAAAGTGGTGATGAAGGGAGCTAAACACGGTGGCTGGTCACAAGTGGTGTTCCCCAGGGCTCAGTATTGAGGCCAGTTCTTTTTAATATTTTTTAGCAGCAATCTGGGTGAGGGGATGAATGGCACCCTCAGTAAGTTTGCTGACACCACCAAGTTAGATGGGTGCGTTCATCTGCCTGAAGGTAGGAAGAGTCCACAGAGGGATTCTGGACAAAAAGGGTTGAGGTCAATGGTACGAGGTTTAACAAGGTCAAATGCCAGGTCTTGCACTTTGGTCACAACAACCCCATGCAATGCTACAGGCTTGGGTAAGCTGCCTGGAAAGCTGCCCAGTGAAAAAGGACTTGGGGGTATTGGTCAATAGCCAGCTAAATATGAGCCAGCAGTGTGCCCAGGTGGCCAAGATCAACAGCATCCTGGCTTGTATCAGAAATAGTGTGGCCAGCAAAACTACGGAAGTGATTGTCTCCCTGTACTCAGCACTGGTGATGCTGCACCTTGAATACTGGGTTCAGTTTTGGGCCCCACACTACAAGGACAGTGAACTGCTGAAGCATGACCAAAGAAGAGAATGAAGCTGGTGAAGGGTCTCATGAGGAGCAGCTGAGGGAACTGGGGTTATTTAGCCTAGAGAAAAGGAGGCTCAAGGAAACTTTATTACTCTCTACAACTACCTGAAAGGAGATTGTAGAAAGGTGGGGGTTGCTCTATCCTCCCACATAACAAGCAACAGGATGGAGGTAACAGTGTGGATAACCAATACCAGGCTATACATTTTACAAGACTGTATATATATATATGAATATATAATAGTCATCATTGAAAACTAAAGTAAGATTCAAATATCAACTTTAATAAATAAGGCTTTACTGCAGAATTTCCTCATGAGGGAGATTCACCTGGGATGTTAAAATCAAATGCCATTTCCTTCACAGCATGGTATTGTTACAATCTTGCCACACTTCACTGCTAAATTTTGGAAAAGATAATCAACAAAGTTATGACCAAGCAGCTATACTCTTAGCAACACTAGGAGCAAGGATAAAATCAGTTTAATTTTATCTTGATAGAAGGTTCCCTCTCTAACTATGTCTGACATTTACCAGCATCCTAGTTCTTTGTAAAGTGCTTGTCATTAAAAACAAAGTTAATTCAGGGCTAAAAGATATTTCCAAACTCAATCTGCAAGGAAAAAGATGGCCACCGATATCAGTGATAGCCTTTGGAAGCAACCAGCATGTTTATAAAGAGATCTAACATAAATCTAGTATTTTTCTCTTCCCCCATGAAGTGAGGTTTATTTTTTTGTTTTTGGCTTTTTTTTTCCTAATTCCATTATGAAGCTTTGAAGAAGCTCCTCTTGTACACAGCACTCAGATTCCCCAAACACTTGTAATTTCATGACCGACTGGAATTGCTTTTTCTGAACATGCTGGAGCTTCTCCACTGCCACCTGCTCATTTGTACAGTTCAGAATCACAGAACTGAAACAGACCTCTCAAGGTCATGTTGTCAAACCCCTGCTCAAAGCAGGGTAAACATTAACATTCAGTGAGGTTGCTGAATGGCAAGGTACAGTAAAACTAAGTGCATAACTTCACTTTTCCAACAGAGATTTTAAGTTTTCTTTTTTTTTATTTGCCCTTTTAACCGATTGGGATTTCCTCAATCTGTCACCTTTGCCTCCTAGTTTTCTACTGTACAAATCTAACAAGAATATAGTTTTATCTTCTCTAGCAGCACGAAACACTTAGGGAGTGGAAGACGGCAAGAACATTTCCCACTCCATCCTCATCTTTTTTCACCTTTTCTAAACAAAACCAGTTTTCTCAAGTCTCTCCTCCTGTCATATGCTTACAGCTTCCTAAATACCTTAGCTGATTTGTGCTAGACTCTGAAGTTTAGCAGCATGTGCCTTACACTAGGAGGCTGAAAACAGGTCTCCAGATGCAGTCCCATATGCCCAGCAGAGGAAACTAATCACTCCTGCTGATCTGCAGGCTACACTCCTGCTATAGCTCAACATGCAGTTCAACTTTCCTGATGCAAGGGTTGTTCACTGACCCCGTCCAACCTGTCTTTCCCATGAGGCTGCTCCTGACTCAGCCAGCCAGCCCCTAGCCTGAGTAGTGGATTATTCCAGCCCAGGTGCAGGATTTCATGTTTGTCTTGGTTACACATCATGAAGGTCCTGTCAACCCATTCTCCCATCTAGAGTCAGATTACTAAAAGTCTCATCTCCCCCCTGCATACCAACTACTCCATTCCAATTCAGTATCATGTGCAAATCTGAGGGAAGTATAGCACATTCCATTGTCCTGGTCGTAAACAAGGACATGAATTAGGATTGGCTCCAGGACCAGCCTCTGCATCATGTCACCAGCAGCTGGACAGTTAGGACTCTGAACCACTGAGGAGATACAGATACACCTTTGAGCCCTGTGGTCCTCCCTGCTCTTCCCCTCACAGTCCACCTATCCAACCAAATTACCTTATTTGCCTGCAAGGATAGAAAGGCAGAACACTGAAAAGTGTCCTACACTTTTATATATGACTATGATCCCACGTGATAACTCAGTAATGCTAGATTTACTTAAGGATTTATAAATTCCATTACAAGCACCAGTACATAGATTTACTGTTGTAATACAAAAATGTGAGCTATAAATCTTCTGGTTTGTGATGTCAGTTTTATATAATTATTTATAGATATTTTTACTCTCACCAATATTCCACTTCAGCCATACTTAACTATTGAAGGCTCAGAGTTTATAATTTAAAATCAGAACAATTATACAATGCCAAACATAGTGTCTAAGGGCTAAGCGCTGAGCAGATTTGCAAATGAAATCTGATTTGCAAATTTCAATTCAAGAAATGTTTACAGAAGCTGATAGTGAAAGCTTAAACTGACTTTAAAAATACACAGAAATGACATACCTATTACTGAGAAACAATTCTATTACTAGATGTACTTGTTATTAGCATTTTCTTTTGATCAAATTCTATGGTCTTAACATTTATGTCACAGTCATTTATAGCATGCTTACTACTCTGTAAAAACTGCAAGCACTTTAAACTGAAGAGATTAAGTAAAAGAAAAAACCCACAATACTTCTACCATATTACCCATTTCTCCACTTCTCCCCATTCAAATTTAAAGCTGTATCAAGAAACAGAAGATTCTCTAAATCCCAATTTTTAGAAATTGCATTAAAAAATTTATAAGGTTTTTTTTTTTTTTTTTTTTTTTAAATGTGCAAGTTATGTGCATTTTTAATTTTATTTGTATTTGCTTTTAAAAACTTTTTTGGCTTGGTTATGACTTTTCAGAGTTTCTTTCTTATTCTCTGCTTTATGTATATCTAAACCAGATTCCCATCCTGAAAGCTCCTATCTCTAATCTAATACTGTGTGTATAATAAAGCATTTGCTTGACTCTCCTGCTCTCTAATACATGATATTAATATATTCTATTATTGTAAACCCTCTTGCTTGCAAATTTCCTGTTAATAGCTTCTTCCCACTGCGTAGTTTAGAGCCAAAAATCACCATGAATATTGGCTTGTTGGCTGCCTAGTCTACAATGGCTCTTCTGTAATTACCTTTTAGAGTCATCCATAAATATTCATTGACAAAACCATGGTTTTAAATGGTGCAGAAAAAAACCCTAAAATATATATGCTGTCCTTACTATAAATTACTTAGTTTAAATATATCAACATGTTTCTCAAGGGCTTGAAAATACATTGAAATTTGTTATTTAATATATGAACAGAATGGCTTTGAACTTGAACTACAATAGTGCCAGTAATAACTCCATAGCTTTTTCAGTTTACTTAAGCCTTTACCATATGTGAAATAAAATTCTTTCAAAGCTCGCTGAAAGTCTTAAGTAGTAGTAGCTAGAAACACCAAAGGTTAGCCATGTTCTCCTCAAAAGACAATATTTTCCTTTTTTTTTTTTTTAAAGGAAAAGGTCTAATAAACAATTATTTTACTAAAAAATATAATTAAAATGCAAAAAAAAAAATTAAGTTTAGTAAATCTAAGACTTAGGAAGGAGGTAGAAAATATATTAGTCAGTATATTGACACGTTAGCCCTTTCTTTATGTTCGCTCTTCAAGTGCTCATTGTTAGCCAAAGAAATTGTGACTAGATGGATCAGTACCGATGCTACAGACTAAACAGTAATAGACAAACTAACTCTTCCTTACAGAGAAACACTGATTAAGCTATTCAATCAAAACCCACCATAGAATGAAATATAAGCCTTCTGAATTATATGTTTCTTTGCAAGTTCCAAATGCTTACTTGACTTTGAGGGAAAACAACAACAACAAAAAAATACTGTGAGAATTATTTCTCAACTGCCTTCTGTGAAATCCATAAAGGACCAAAATGACTAAAACAAGATGCTGAACAGTAAAAAGAATATTGTAGAAGTCTAAAGCACACTGGAATAAACAAGTGAAGTCTCTTCCATGTCGACTCAAAGGTTATTTACTGTGCTGGGCTCAGCTTTATGCAGTTTTAGGAAGTGAGGCTGGAAAATTCAGGATTTTAGCCCATATAACACTGTACAAACTGCATGTTTGTATTATATACCACTGCTGTCTGCACAGTTCAGACTTGTAACACTTCCCTCTCCTATCAGAGCCTTGTGACAACGGCATGACAACATCCTTAAATCAAGATAAAAGGAGAACATGACAAGAAGCTTTGGAACAATCTATTTTCAGTTAACGGTTCTCTGTCAGGCCATTTCACAGCCAGTCATCCCCAGCTATCAAAAGATAACTATGTCAGAGCTCCACATCTCTGGCTGATATTTCCGGCAGAAAACAGTTCCAAGCCACTACCATACATGTTGCCTAAGTCTAGTATTTGATGTTTGTATAAACTGAGAAATATTTCAACCATGCAGCTTAAAAATGTGTCCTGCTTCAGTAATAACTAACTGCTTTGATTTGCTCAGCCTGGAAAAACTCACTACATGATATTAAGACCCATTTTGTTACTGTGGTTTACAATTTGGTTTAGTTCTTTAATGCTGGTAATCAATTTTTGTACAAAAAAAAAAAAAGCTCTAACCAATGAATCACTTAAATGTTTTGTTTCCTCCTCATTAGCAAACATTTTGAGGAGACAGAGGTAATTCAGAGCAAATCAAACATGGTACGTGTACATGTGGCTGCTATTTGTCTGTCCTCTACCCACCAAGGAGGTACAGTGTGCCTCCATACCTCCCCTTCTGGAAGAAAAAAAAAAAAAAAAAAAAAAAACAAAAAAGACAAAACAACAAGTGCCTGCCATTTGTATGTCCTCTAACCACCAAGAAAGAAAAAAGTACCACAAAACACCCCCTTCGGAAAGAAAAAAAAAAAAAAAAAAAAAAAAAAAAATCACACATACAATTTTTTTTTCATTTCAAAGGAATTTAATGTTAGACAGAACTGTTGGTAAAGAATTTCCATTATAGAGGGTAAAAAAATTTACAATATTAGTTTTCACAGATCAGTCCCTACAAAAACAAACCCTACTCAACAAACCTTTATTTTACATAATAGAACCTTGTTGGGTAAATAAATTTAAATTTCAGAATAGGGTTAACTTGGAAACATAACTGAAATGTAGAAAAGTGTTTGAAATGAAAATGCAACTACATGGGTAAGTTCTCTGAACCACACAGGGCTTGCTTCACACTAAAGATTCACTTTCACAACTTCAAAGAATTTACAACAGCATATTGTCAACAGCTACCATAATTTCTGTAGATCTGACCCTAGTTTCCACAAACTAAATTAGAAATTTCCCAAGCCTTTGTAAAACATTAAAATGGAAAAGAAAAAAGTAGCAATAAAGCCTTTGCATTATTTATGCTGTGTCAGAGGGAGGTATAAGATAAAGTACGACAGCCAAAATTATTCCTAGTTTGTAAATCTGTTGCTAACAGTACAATTTGAGTTTCTTTGTTTACTCAGAACAAGCATTCCAATGCTACGTTGTCTTACTAAACTCAAGTTATTTTGCTTCCCTCCTGAAATAAGAGATCAAGAATCCTTGCTTTAAGGGCTTTAATCCCTTCTTCCATTTTTTAACATGATCATTTGAGAAATCAGAGTTAATAATAAAATTATGCATTAAAAATCATTGCAGCATTCCTGTTTTGAGTTCTCCCTTACCCATCACTGGCTCTTTTAAGAAGCAACAACTGTTCTTTCAAAGCCCAGTTTCTGTTCAGGAAACAATAAATGGGACATGGGAATATCTGGTAACCATTGGGATACAGTAACTAACACCTATGATCTGACCTGCTTAACTACTGCAACAGCTGCTTGTAACATTTGCTAGCAAAATCTCCCTAGAAACACTGGAGGGAGGCAACCATTGAACCTTTCTGTCTTTCTCCCAGCCTCGAGAATACTGAAGTGGTTTGCTCTTACATGAACATCAGCTGGTTTAACAGTTATTACGCAGACACATCTGCACCCCAGTTCCAGGTTTCCACAGACCTAGTCTACCACAGCTGTAAAGAATATGTTGTTTGAAACTAAAAGAAATGAGCACTATCCCTAGAAAATCTATACTAGAGACAGGTATTGAAGTACTTAATTTTTTGGCACTGCTGGAAACAAGGATATGTCCCTATTAGCATGTCAGGACAGAAACTGATGGTAATGTGGCCTTCAAAAGGCTCTTCAGAGTCAATTTAGCCTTGTCAGAGATTTACTCAATGTGGTATAATTGCAAAGACTGCCAAGACAAGAAGCTGAATGTGATGCATAATAGTTACACAAACTACATCAGGGAAAGAAAGAAAAAGCATTCGCATTGAAAGGATAAAAGGACTAAAATTACAGAGGAAGGGAGCAGACCTATCCCATTTGAAGGCTTTCATCTTAATCTCTCACCCTTCCTAGTCAAATTCAACTGCATGAAGCATAACAAGAAGTACAGTCCTGATGAACAAACTGGTTAATAAGCATCCCAACGGTTTACAAATGCTTAAAGATAACTGGACAGTACTGTGGGAATAGTAAGGCCTCTTGGTTTTAACTGTATTTGAAAGGAACATTTGATTCAGTTCTATTTATATGCCAAGTTAGGCCAGACCATTCCCAGATTAATAGGTATCGAATATGACCAGAAAGACTATAAGAAAATAACTAGGATCAGATACTTTAAAACAAATAATTGAATCCCATCGATTTCTCTTAAGGAGAGCTGAAATTCAGTTTCAGCCAAGTAACATTTCACAGCTACATCACCCACAGACATTAGGCATTTAAAGAGTGGTCTTAAAAAAAACCAAAAAAACAAAAACAAACAAACAAAAAAAACCAAACCAAACAAAACAAAACAAAACCAAAACCAAACCTTTTATGTTTGTCAAACTGTCCAGACATAAGAGCTGTTAATTTCATTTCAGAGACCTTGCAGAAAGGTCATCTGTGCAGTAATAGAAGACCTTTAAGCTATGTTGCTTTCTTTCCTAGCCATGGAGCACAAGCACATCATACTTCTATAAAAACAGAGGAAAAAGGAATGCCATCTGATGCAATACTTGTGCTTAGGAAGGAAGTAATTCTTTACTGATATCCCACAAGGATTAGGATATGACAGGAAACATAATAATGCCACATGTTCTTCCCAATTCATCCGACACTGCCAATCAGAAACAACATTTCTCCTAAGAAAGATAGCGATATTAAGCAGATACTTTTGGAATAAATATATTATATTGTTAATTCATTGCAACACATAAAAATGAGTATTTCAGTTGATACTTACTAAGTCTTCAATCAATGGCAAATAAAGAACAATAGTCTGAGGAAAGAAATCATGTATTTCACATCCATCTGGTAGGGATAAATGCCTATAAGACAGACATCATCTTTACAACGGGACACAACCAGCCATCTTTGAGAGGCTTGGGTGACTGAGCTGGAACACTTATCTGGGTTGTGAGATGCCACTTTGTGACTGAGAATGCTGAGCACCTTGCAAAATCTCCTCAATGTAATGGGCTGTTGTGCCTCTTAGCTTCCTCTGAACACATATGCTGGTATATATGACCAATTCATTAAGGGGAGTCTATGCAAACTACTGTTCTTGTTTTTGAAAAATAAAAAAAGCACATTTGAAGTGAGTATTAAGGTAACTCTAGTAAGCACTGCTTAGGAAAACCCTTGCATAATACCTCCACCTTGTGAATTTCACTTTGTTCCTGTTTTGATTAGTTATCCACAGCATTTTTATTTTACTTCTAATTAAAGCATAACTTGTTTATGAACACCTCTCTTGATCTCACTAAGCTCAAACACAACTTTTCACAAATGTGTAGAATCTGTTACGATTTGTACCAGTGCTGTGGTGGTTTGATCTTGGCTGGATACCAGGTGCCCACCAAGCCACTCTGTCACACCTCTCCCCACCCCCTACTCCTGTCAGCTGGGGAAGAAAACAAGATGAAACTCACAGGCTAAGACAAAGGTAATTTAATGAAGAAGCAAAGCAAGGTCGTGCATGGAAGCAAAAGAAAAAGATTTATCCTCTACTTCCCATCAGTAGGTGATGTCTGGTCTTTTTTGGGAAGCAGGGCTCCAAATGTGTAGCAGCTGCTCTGGAGGACAAGATGATGCCCTCCCCCCCTTCTTTTCCTAGCTTTTATAGTTCAGCTGATGTCATATGGTATGGAATATCCCTTTGGTCAGTTTGGGTAAGTTGTCCCAGTTGTGACCCCTCCCAAGATCTTGTCCACCCCATCCCACTGCAGGGGGAATGTTGCAAAAAAAGCCTTGGTTCTGTGAGAGCCCTGCCCAGCAGTAGCCACAACACAGATGTGTTATCAGCACCTTTCCAGCTCTCAGTGAAAAGCACAGCACTGGGAGGGCTGCTATGGGGAACACTAACCTGAACTCAGTCAGACCCAATACAAGTACCAAACATAAGCTGCTGTGCAGGGACAGCACAGGCTATGCTTAGAAGCTTAGTACCTCTACAGCTTAAATCAGGTACTGCTGCCAACTACCTCCTCCCATTGCCTTGGCTTTCACTGTGTCCCACGCTGTGCCTTTCATAGTCAGAGAAAAAAAACAGACTACAGAACTGAAGAGGCTGAGAAAGAACCCAGGAAAAGAAAAATATTTTTCGGTTGAATCAGTTCCAGACCTCAGTCAGTAAATGACCACGTGAACTGCGGTGCAATGGGAGAGGGAAAGAATGGGAACTCCCTGAACAGACACTAAAACATTAAGAGAAGACATGCTGAACGACATGCTTTGCAGGCTCTCTCAGAACTGTGGGTTTTGGCTTTTGTTTTGCATAAGTTTGGGTGTTTCTTTGTTGGTTTTTGTTTGGGGTTTTTTTGGTGGTTTTTGTTTGTTTGTTGGTTTGGGGGGTTTTTGTGTATGTGGTGGGTTTGGTTTTAGTTCCCCCCCCGCCCCCCTCTTTTTTTTTTGTTTTGGGTATTGTATGTGTGTGTGTGTGTGTGTGTGTGTGTGTGTCTGTGGTGGGGTTTTTCAGTTGGTTGGTTTTTTTCTTCTTCCATGCTGACATATCCCCCAGTACATCAGAAGCTAATTCCTGTTTTTCATGACTTGGACTGTATCAGTCTTCCATTACACTGGATAAAAGCTGACTAAATACCAATTCAACCTCAATTTCTGGGCACTACTCTATGACCTATGCTGCAGGAGAGGTGTAGACAGAATAAAGATTGGATTTCTTCTAATCCTATGTTTTGTAGGTTCTGGTTCAAGCTATGGCCTTCCTGTTAATTTAATGTTTGGTTCAAACTATTTCAAGAGGAAAAAAAAAGTAAACGCAAGCAAAACTCAGCAGCTTAAGAAGCCATGAAATTGTTGAAAATTAAACCACAGTAATTCACTTACATGAAGGAAATAGACCCTACTGACTAGTTTAAAAAAAAAAGTGTCTTCACCTCTGTTTCATATTCTGCTTTTCAAGCTAGTATGTGGGACTTGATCTGTATCTTACAGCATTTAATTCATTTAAATATTTCACCCGACGACTTTATGTGAAATTATGACAGCTCAATACATGGGACTTAAAAAAGGGACTATTTATCTCATCAAATAAAGTTCAGAGATATCATGAAGCACCTTTCCTAAAAGAACTCAATCCCTTTATTTTTATAAATGCAATTGCTGAATAACCTTTACTGCCTTAGGACTCTTACCTACTGTACAATTCACCCACTCATATATAACAACACTGTGGTATCATTAAAATAAATAGTATGTGATTTTTGTTCAGGTGCAATGCCTAATCTGTCTTTTACTGCTAGATTAGCCAGTGACTTCTCCCCTTAACAAAAACAGTGACAGCAGAGCATTAAAGTGCACCTTCTCATAGCAGTACTGACAGTTTGGACTTGGTCATAACTTTCACAAACTGACAAAATGAAACAGATAAAGCCTTATAACCATCAGCAACACTGGATATATTACTATAGACAGAGGATCCACTAGATGCATTTGATTGCAAATTGGGATAAGTATAAAAAGCATTCTCATCTGGAAAATCAGATTAAAACACAGTAATCCAGCCTGATTCATACCTGGTCCCCAAATCCTAACACAAAATATAGGAGTACAATAACCTTTTAAAAAATTCTGTATAAGCACTTGTCATCTATTGTAGATGAATTATTTTAACATTATCAAACACAGTTGTTATTGCAGCATTTTGTTTATAAAGCAAATCAATTTCCTGACAGATGGAAAGAAAACAAGTCTAAGAAGCAGACCTGCTCTATGTTCAGGTTTCCTCAGACACATCCTCCTCTAACTGGAAGTCTGCCCTAAACATAAGCTCAAGACTTGCATGATGTTTCACTACACAGCTTGTAGCTCAGGTGAGACCGAGTCTGATCAACATACCAGGATCCTGAGAAACACCTGTACAGTGTGTGCACTGATTGTGCACTTCCAGTTCATCTAACACACTTCAGAACCTGCAATTCACACACTTTCCTACATATTTGTCTGGAAATACCATGTAGAAAGTTAGGAATTCTGCTTAAGATTGCTTAGAGTCCTCTTCAATAACACAAAAATCTCACTCAAATACTTCTTCACTGAGAAAGATAAAGCACTATTGAAGTTGCATACACTTTTCTCAATGGAGCAAGTAAACATGGATTCAAAAGCCCATGTCTTGTAATGACAGGTTAGTTCAAGTGCCTGGACTAGAAACAGACTGATACTTGGCCAAGTTACTTTTTCCTCCTCTGCTTGTAGCGGCTGGAAAAAAAAAAAAAAAAATCAACCATCTCATTATGTACTTGAAGTTCCTGTAATTCCTTAGCCTTCCAGATATTCAGTGCAGACCAATTTTCATGGTGAATAATTCTCAGAAAGGATTGTATCTCAAGAGATTAGAAAATGCACGGTATTCTACGTAGAGTTTCGCAGGGGAGTAGGTCTTATGTTTGTAAGATTTTTCTTGAACAAACAAGAAATCCTAATTCACAATACTACAGATATTTAATTTTTTTTTATATATATATATTGTTGCTTTTAACATCATAATTTCATACTGTACCATCATTTTCCTCAGATTAATACCACTGAGTGGGTTTTTTTCCAATATGGTATACTACTCAGCTTTAACAGGAATCCCAGCCTATTACTAATTCATTCTACCATCCTAAGCGGCTCAGCCTTAAATTTAATTTTAGAAGTTATACAGCAAATTAGTAGTGATTCTTGGTATATAAACGATGTTGAACTTAAAATTGAACATAACATACTGCACAATACTACACTAAGCCCCAGATCGCAGTGTTCTCTCGCCATATTATTTAACCTATTCATATTTATCCATCTATAAAGAATATGTAATGAGGAGAATTAAGTAACAAAAGCAGCAGATGAATCTTGAAAGCTTACACAAATGTTACCAGCAGAGATCCTGTGAAATACGTTAAACAGGCAAGACACAGCCAAGAGTGATTATCATGTGGATGTCCATGCAGAGTTAAGAAATACAGCAATACATGAGTAGGAAATGATTAAATTTTATTACTGCATTATGATAAACAATACTAATCTGTAGGCTGAGGTTACAGATTATATGAGAGATCTTACTGGTGAATGATTTAACATTATGGGACCACAGATATAGTACTGTTAGCACAGATGAAGGTTCCAGATAAAAGGATTTAGGGCTTGGGGTTTAGTTTTCTTAGTGTTTATAATCTAATCTTGAAAGTAAGGTATTCTGAAATTATAGTCAAATAGGAATCAGAATAGCAGGACCTCACTGGACAGACTCGTTTTAGTCTTCAAAGAATACAATTGGTACAGAACTGGTCCAGTATTATTACTGGGACTAGGAATCACTGCTGAGGAAATGTAAACTTCCACTCTCCTGGAGCGGCATCAAAACATTTATATGAATAAGAGGTCAAGGTTTCCTAGAACAATAAATACAAACGTCTTATTTACAAAACAAAACAAACAGAAAAAAAAAAAAAAACCCACACAAAACCAAAAAAACCTGCACAAAACAAAGCAAAATGCCACTTAATAGATTTGTGATTATCCCTGTTAGCAGAGCTGTAGAAGACTAACAGCCAAGTTCAAACACAGTCCAACAACAGGTCAGGCACAATAGACACCTAACCAGCTGTGTAATAACTTTAGTGATGTTCTGAAGAAAAGCAGACACTGTATATCAGCTATAAAATAAAATAAGACTTGGTTGAACTGCATATAGTAGTATTCAGCTAATTTTACAACTTAGCTGTGTACTGTCAGCAGGATCAATTGGCTGCAGATTGAACTACAGCTCTTTTCTCTACCCCTGCCCCACCCCTTGCCTGTTCCCTGATGACTTGCCAACTTCCTTGAACAATGCACCTCAAACTAACACAGTGAACTTGGAAGAAAACATTAGCGATATTGATAACTTCTAAAGAATGTATCAGCTGCACATTAAGTACTTACCGGTACAATGCAAAATACGGGGAACATGACATCATTTTAGAACATTCTCTGCATTTCAGAGCAACAAAATAATCCCAAAGCTGCACAGGTGGAAAGGGATAATACACATCACTCTGCATTTGCTTTCAAACACCACACAACTTTTTTTAGAGATATCCTTAAGAATCACCTTTTACTGCTCAAATTCTATGACCCCTTCCAGATTTTAGACCCTACCAACATACAGTCTGCATGTATAGATTCACATTAGTATTTTATATCAACCTCCTTTTACCTGACTCAGTCTGCTTGTTCATTTTCTTATGGTCAACACCAAAAGGAGTGCAAACTAATGCATTACTTCTATTGTTTGTTCTTTTCATACCATATTCTAGTAGTGAAGAAAATCCTGCAGACCCTCATGGCATTTGAAATATCCAGAAAGTGTCTTGATGACTTGCTTAATTGCATTTTGGATGTCCGTAGCCATCATAATACCAAGTACATGATTTTCTTTATGGCACATTTTAATTTATGCCTGCTGCTCACAGAATCACAAAATGTTAGGGGTTGGAAGGGACCTCAAAAGGTCATCTAGTCCAACCTCCCTGCCAAAGCCTCCCTTAATTGAGATTCAATTACAATAAAATAACTATGAATACCATTAGCTAATAATACCAAATCTAAGAAAACATGCCCCAGAGGTTTTCAGCCTCAATCTCCTGGGGCTGATGGTACTGCACACTTAAGACCTGGCCACATGGTGAATGTAAGCAGAGCAGCTGCACAGCTGCAACCTTCTCATTATGGAGGCTGCACATCATACTCCATACAGCTTGCACAGTATGGCACCAGTTGTCCCATGAGACTCCCTGTACCTCAAAATCCTGCTTACATTTGCTTTAAAAAACAAATAATAGAAAAAGCACTGGCCACTGTTTCAGGTAATAAGGAAATAGCATTCCTCATGGAAAGGTAATCCTGCAATCAGCTACATGATGATTCAGGGGTTCTTGTAACATTTTTTGGTACTCGAGATCCAGTAACATAAAACTAATTTCTGTACAAATTGCAGGCATATCTGTATCAAAAATTGAACCTAAAAAGTTAGACAAGAACTCTTAGCTTTATGCTAGAAACAAGTGGGCAATCTGCCCCTTTTCTTTATGGTACTAATTACCCCTTACACTGGCTTAGAGTCACTTAGCAACTTGGTAGTAACTGTCTTTGTTTCAAGAATATTGGTGACTAGATTATGAAACTACTGGTTCAGTAAAAATAACATCTTAAAATAAAGGACATGTCAGTCAAGTTATTCCTATTCTAGGAAATTGTGTGTACTCTGAGTCAGATTGCTTTGACAGATAAAGCACATAATCAAGACGTAGCATATGCATATATATTAAATTCCCAGAATTTACTGAACATCAATTCCATCCAATTCTTGAGATATTTGCATTATGCTCAAAACAAAACAAAGTCTAATCTTTAAAATAATTTCTATACTTGAGGAAAATAATTTTAAAATCAACCCTCAAATTGATGCATTCCTGTTATGATTTAAGATAAACTGCCTGCTTAGGCAGCACTTTTAAGGCCCAATGAATTTGCATTTCTTTTATTCTGTTTTCTATATACATACAGATGTTTGACAAACTGTGTCATTAACATGTCACATTTTCAGAGAGAAAGCATTTTTATTAAAAGTCACCATATTACTCAATTTTTGCCTGCACTCTTTTGCAAGAAATGCTGTAAGACAATTTATAACAAATAGAAGAACTAGGTCTAAAGCTAATTTTAAAACATAAGGACGGATGTGTTCAGAAATTAATTTGTAATCTTCTCTCTTGTGTTGCTCACTGAAGCCTCAACACATGAACAATGTAATACACTATTTTTTAAATGTATACATGATAGCATTTGTGGAGAACACTGTGTAAAAAGAAGGGAAGAAACTGTAAATTCTCTTTATGTTGATTCTGATATGTAAAAGAGAATGAAGCATGAGACAAAAACCTCAGAGAGCAGGAGTAACATTTTAACAGATGAAAAGGAAGCCAGAGACAAGTAGCTATGGCAGAAGTTTACAGCTGAATTGCACACACTTAGAGAATACAACATAGGTGTTTCAATGATCAATGCCCAGAAATGTGTCCTAATGACCACTCATTCACAGATACATCCATTTACAAAGCTACTCTTAATATCCCTTGGTTCTTTGCTATTCTACATTTGTAAATTTTCCAAAGGGTTTTAAAAGAGAAAACAAACAAACAAAAAAAACAAACTCCAAAACAAACAAACAAATATACAAAAAAAAAAAAATCTCAATACAAAACACAACCCAAACAAACAAAAAACCCAACTAAACAAGCAAAAAAACCAAACCAAAACAAAAAAAATCACAAAAAACAAACCCCAAAACACTTTTCAGGAACAATTTCTTTGCCCTTCTGCTGTGTAACTGCCTGGACAGACATGAAAAGCAAATGCTAGGACTGCTTTAATCAAATATTACACAAGTCAGATGAATGATAACTTTTGATCTCCCAATAGACACTCACTAACAAAGCATGAGTTTCATAAAACCCAAAAGAGCGAGCAAACATCCAGTTGGGCTGCAGGCAAAGCATGCAGGAAGAATTAGAAATAGGAATTCTGCACTCCAAATGATTCCTCCTGAGCAGGGAATGAAGCCAAGTGATAGGATATCAAATTTTCACGGAAATGGCATAGAGGAAGCCTGGGTTTACAGCTGCAGCAGGATTCTAGAAACAAAGGGAAAGAGAAAAACAAAGCAAAGCAAAACAAAACAAAGATACAGTCCAACAGAGGAGATGAGGTATTGAAAATTTAAGAATTTGACTGTAAGATGGAGAAGTCAGAAGAGCGGACTGCTTTAAAAGAGCAATAAAGTAAATGGGGATGGGATAATCATGAAACCTAGTTGACTCCCTTAAATCATGTATTTCTTTAACAAAACAACAAGCAAGCAGCCAACCAACAAAAAAACAAAACAAAACAAAAAAAAGAAACAAGAGAAAAAAAGCAAATTGAAAGAATGTTTGAGCAGATCCACAGTAAGCAGAGAGGTGAGAACAGTCCATTAAGAAAGTGAGCAAGATTGAGCTGAAACAATCTGAAACCATATGTTATGGGTAAATGCTTACAATAGGAAAAGCAGAGCTGTAGAAAGTCAAAAATGTAAATAACTCTTATGAGATTTTATCCACTGCATTAGATTTTGAGTCCAAAGCAATAATACACCTCTGATTACTAAAGTCTGAGACTGTGTTATCCAAATGAATGATTAATACAGTTCTTGACAGTAATTCTAGTGTTTAGACTGCTGCTCTGAATAATTCTATCAGACTGCCTGAATGATATCACTGTCTCACTACAAACTAATTTTTGGAATACATTATTTAATGAGTAAAGTTTGTACCAGATAATCTTTCATGGTCCTTTCCAACTTGGGTTGTTCTGCCATTCTAGGATTAGTGTAACACAAGGACTGAAATACAACTAAATGAACAAAAAGACATTTTTGTCTTATATAAAAGACAATTAGAACCTTTAATGAACTTTATATTATTTCTCACCAGCTGGATCACATAAAAAATAAAAAAAAAAACCCCACTAACAATGGAAGTTAATGATCAAGTGCTTTAGTCCTCACAGTATCTCAGTATGGATTGAAAGGTCTATCTTGCAAAATGGGAACATCACGCCTTACTATATCACTAGACTCAAGAGCAGTCTGTAGTTCTACCAGCTTCCAGCTTCTGTGGTTGCACACATTGATTATTTTCATTCTGCTCTTCCCCTCATGACCCTTCCCTTGGCCAATAAAAGAGCTCTTTGAAATTGGCACAAAAATGTTTTATTAGGCTACATCAGTTTCTAGCTAGAAAACAAACCAACATCACCTTTGTTTAAAGCTGAAATATATTGCTTTATACAATCTGCTATGAACACAGATCTAGGCTATAACAAGCTGACACATCCAAAGGTAAGCTTGCTTACTTTTTTTGTGGGGTATGGGGGGAGAGGGAGGAGGAGTGCATGGACAGGACATGACAGGAAAACTTTATAAAATTAAAATTTACCAAAAAAAAAATTTTAATTGGGAGTCCAACTGAATACAACTTGGAATACTTCACAGCTTTATTAGCCAACATACACAACTGTCTATCATTTCTTGACTCTTTCAAATACCACAGTATAAGCCATCCCTTTTTCCAATTCCTAACAAATTTCAAAACATCTCTCCATCTCTTTTCCAATTTCACGTGTTCTATAGTTGAGGATGATTTTCTTTTCCTTCCAGAATGAACACTGGGTAAACAACCATCATTCCCTCAGATAGTACAGATGAAGGATGGTTTGTGTGTACTTGTAGGCTAAATTTATGTGGGCTTAACTTAAAAGCTATTTTTAAAAGAAACTGTGATACCTAAATACAAAAATATATCAGAACAGAAATCATTCCAGACCTTCTAAAAAAAGTTCTCTACCTAGTTCTTGTTCTTTTATTTTTAAGCAAATGTAACAAATTTCAGCTGCCAAGAATCTTATCAGATAGTATTTCAGACAACTTTAGATATTCCCAGACACTTGAACAGCCAAGAATTCCTTTGGAATGCATCATTAATGCAGGTGAACAAACAACGACTAGAGGTTGAAAGCTTTTTATTTAAGCTTCAAATTTTCACCTCACTCAGAAAAAGCACACTTTGTGTAAATGCTTTAACTGCTTTGTGTAAACATTTCTTTGCTTGAAGTTAGAGATATTCTTTTAACAATTCTGTTCTCTTCCAAGTCATTGATCCAGTTACAGAAAACTGCTCCTGCCATTACTACTGTGTTCCACAAAGAGTGACAGAAGGCAGAGGTTTAAGAAAACTAACACGGCAGGGGCTGATATCATATTATCCATGAAAAGCATTTACCAGTTATTTCATCCAGCAAGAAGTTTATGTTTCAGCTTCCCTTCCAGCTGAGCCTGCCCTCTAAAGACATGTCCGAGGACAAGTCTTACAGAAGGACAGCTAAATGCTTAAAGCAGTTTTCAATAGCCATCTAGATTTAGGGGATAAAATTGTCTAAAACTTCACTGCCCGATGCGTATGCTCTGCAATATTATAATACTACCTCAGACCCAACACCTAAAAATTTCAGCTAAATGAAGTCTTCTTCAAAACACTAATGCTAAAGAATTTGAGCTGCAGTACAGTTTTATCCCTATCATTCCCTGAGGCTACCTAAAGTTCCTGTGCACTACTGAGCTCTAATGAACACAGAAAAGGAGCAGCTAACAGGGTGTGCCGGATTTTCTCTGTGAAGTTGTTCCAGCTAAGCAGTTACTGGAGATTGTTTTAACTTGGACAAATGTGTAGGCTCCTCCCTGATACAAGGCCAACAAAACTTTGCATAGTTTATTTTCTCTCAGCCTCCACACCCTTCGTATGTTGTTTTTTCCTTCTTGTTAGGATATGCATAATCAGACTACAAAAACCAAGTTATGTAAAAATCTTAATGTAAGTAGGCTGGAAGAAAAACACTGCCTGCTGAAAATGCAGAACAACTGTTTGTGGTAGCATATATACATGCATACATGAGACCATGATCTTGTTTTTATTGCTACAGTCTGAAATGTTCAGATATTATACTAGCGAGGGAGAACTCAAGAGTTTGATCAAAATTCCCTCCCTACTTTATAGGTGGCATGCTACTTGATTTGTATCTGAGATCCTGTGGCAGCAGTTGGGATAAACTGAAGGATACAGGCAAATCACAGCAGAAGATCAGGCATCTATTCTGATCTGTTCTTTTTATATTTAACTTGCTTTAAAAAGATTAGTTATAGATTAAAGTCACAAGCAGAAAATATTTATAGATTGGGACTGCAATACTCACCTTTTTCTTTGTCAAGGCAACAATAAAATCTACCTAATGATAGAGAAGCCTGATGTAATGTACTAAGCAGCTTAGCAAGTCTCTTAAGTACTTCTTACATGCTGCTCAGCACTGAAAATTACTTCATTTTACAGTCTTCAAAGGTCAGAAGTATGATGAAAGCTTACAGGATTTGTCCCCTATAACTTGGAATACTATAAAAGGCTAAGATTTTAATCTGATGTTTACTTACAATGGAGTCTGTACTACACCAACTACTTGGTCAGGCAGAAACAGAACTTCTGGTTTTCTTCACAAGCTGATACAACTGCTAAGAGTAGAGCTACACAGCAATTGACAGAAATGCTTTTTTATTCTTTCAGAAACAAGTATAATGGCAAGGGAACAATCCAGATGTTTTCTGCCCAGTATGATTCAAGTTCAGTGAGTCAGGGTATTATAAATACCACTCTCTGGCACCTGAAAACTAAGCAAGCTGTTCAGAATGAATCCTGCCTGAAAGCAAAACACAGTGGTTTTTTAACTGTTATGGTACAAGAACGGTTCCCACCAAAGCTAGCAATCAAGGGATACTCACACATGGTTGTTGAACTTCTAACTTGAAGGAATAGTTAGCATGCAATACTGTTTAGAATATCCCTATAGAAGTAAGCTCTGCATTTTTATTACATATAAGATAACGCAAAGCCCTGCCAAAGGCCTCGTTTGAACAAAGAACAAACAAATTACTTCCAAAGACAGCATGACATTCAAACATTTTAACCTAGCATTAAACTTAATGCAAACATCTGCCATGTTCCAGGCAAATCATGGCATTGAAATATGCTGCACTCACTGAAGGAAGCTAATGCCAGCTCTTCGGGAATGCAAACCTACCCAGCACAAGTAATTCCAACAAAGGGATAAAGCACTCCACCATCCTCTTCTGAGCATGGAAGGGAAAGAGAGTCTGCAAACAGGAATTCACAGTAATTTCTGGATGCCTCCATGGAAAAGGCTACAAATTCTAACTAAGAATAACTTCATCAAGCTTCTTTTATGATAAATAGGACAACACGCAGCTTCCAGTGTACAACTTTCAACACAGGGCTATGCAACAAAATTGTTTTCTGCATAAAAACTTATTGTATCATTATGGGCCTCATATTTATTAAAATTAAACCTATCCCTTTTAATTACTGCAAAATCACATCTGACTAAAACAAATTTGATGTCTCACCTTTCCCATCAATTTTTTTATGGCTTGTTATGTTATGTTGTTTTTCCTTTCTTATTTTTTCAAGAAAATCTCATTTAGGATTTTGGAAATCTTCCAAGGAGTCCATGTGTGCTTGAGGTGGAGGGAAAAGCAATTCGAAAAGCTCAATTCTGAATAAAACTGAAGGCAACACAAGTTCCCTGCATCAACACATTATTTTATAAAACTGGAAGGGATGCACAATAGTTAACTCTTAAGCTTTATCAATCTGCTACAATTGTATTCTGTTAAAAAAAAGTGCTAAACAGCAGACATTACTGCACACCTTCAGCTGGCAATTTAGAATATATTTTCACGCAGTTTAGATCAAGCAGAATGTTGGGACGATGCACGGGAGAACACATACATTCTTTCTCCATTTTAAGAAGTGAAAAAACCCAACCCTAACCTTGGCCTAGATGCTTTCAAATGTGCAATTCTGTAGTTTTGCTATAACAAGATTTCCTCCTTGTGAAAAAGTACTAGTTAAATTAAGTTGAATAACTCAGAGTCAGATGGGATAAGAGCATCAATCTATATCAGATGTATTATTCTGAATACTATCAACGACATGTACCCTACCAGCCACAGTAGTTCATCACTTCCCCTCTTCTATTTCAATAAATACAAAGATCAATAATGAGGAACAGAAGGTTAATCTGTCTCCCACCCAAAAGCCATCCCTTTTTCACTTCTGTGATGTGATCATTGGTAATGTTCTTCAAAGCCCCTTAACATGTCTTCAGATTTTTAAATTCCTTTTATTTAGTGGAATTTTACATTTATTAATATTAAGAACAATTGATATTTGGACTTCTGAAATCCCTTTTGGGAACCATGGAGTTAAAATGTCAGAAATAGTTAGCAAAGACAAAACATGTTCTGACAGAGAAGGGAAGAGAGGCTTGGTTAAGAACTGTATTCAGTATCATGATCACTTATAAGTAGATGAAGGCAAATATATTTTGACTGTTTAAAAGGAGCACTGCACCCAAAACATCAACATCATGGCAAATCCACTGAGCTGTCACTCTATTTGAGACAAAGGATTACCCTTACCTGTGCTGACAGTCTTCCAAGCTACAACATAAGATAGGTCTGAACACAGCCAGTTACTAGCACTACTGGAAACAACTGCTTCCAGTTTCTACAAGCCCTGAGGCTAGCAGATAAAAGTAGATGGAAACTTCATATATATGTATACGTCTAATACTTGTTTAGACACACACGGTGCACTACATGAATGTACATATGCTAAGAAATAATTAAAAAAATTAATTTAACCAGTGCTCTCCTTTACCCAACTCGATGGTCAGTTCAGAGCAGTGAATCTAGGTCATTCAGCACACAGCACTACAGGTACCTGAATGATTAAACCTTCACTTTAAAAGAAGCCGTTACAAAGATGAGACAGTGATGGTTATGAATGTAACCCTTGAAAGAAGTGGAAGGAAGAGAAGCTTGTTTGTTCCCCCACCCCGTTCTGGATTACAGGAAAAAAAAGGATTTCCATTCCTGTCACAAAACACAGTACAAAACTTAGCTGTTATTGTTGTTTCAAACAAAACACAAAAAATACAGCTAACACCTGAACCCAGGGCAACACACATGCATGGTTAGAGGATCATGGTAGAGAAGACAGGGTCTGAAAGATCTCTTGGACTTAATTTTTTAATTTATCTTAGAACAGAAAACATCAAGGTTGTAACAGGCCTTAGTTCACTCCATAGAAAGGCTAGTGATATTATTCCCCTGCATATGTAAACTTTTATTTCCTTATTTTTAAAATTATTTAATTAAATGTAAATAATTTATAAAGATTAATCAAAACCATCTGATGATTTATTTTTTTTTTTTAGGTAGCTTTATCAAAAAGAGAGGTAAAGGCAGAGTAAATGTCAGAGAATTCCTCCAAATTCCTATGATGGTTAATCAAGGTTAAAAGAAACCCTACTAAAGACAAGGCAGGGATGCTGAAGAGACCTATTGAATTCAGTCCTATCACTTTTGGAGAGGATTTTAACTCTACTCTGACTTCTGAAGAAACATTTCTAAGGAGAAAAATGTATCCATCCATGAATGGCTGTAACGATTCTTGCGTATTTGATGATGTAAACATGTTTTCCAATTGAGACGACATGTTATGCAGAAATTGCCTTTACAGCAACCATTACAGTCAATAAGCATGGGATTCTTCTCCATAGCATTTTATGAAATTTTTGAATTTTATATCATTACCAGCAATAACTTTGCTAAGCAACAAATAGGAGCTCCAGATTAAAACACACTCAGTGGCAAAGAAAATAAGAGTAATCTGCCATATACATAATCCCAAGGCAGCATTGTCTCATTCTGAATTAGAGCACACAAGCATTGGAATGATAAACTTTTTCTAAATTAATGGAGCAAAGCAACAAAGAAAGCAGAATGAGCCTATTCCACCATCCAAACATTGAAAGTTTCAAGGCAAAACATATGTATTGAAAAGGACACAGTTTTTGACCCTTTTTAATGCTTGCCACAACTTTCTGACTCACTTTAAGGAATCCGCACACATGCCCTTAAATTTCACTGAAGAGCTTATGGATTTCAGCAGGTTTCCTGGAAAGCTTCTTCAGTGAATTAAGTATTTCCCCAGATAAGGAAAGCTCAATTTTCAAGACTGAACCATAGTTAAAAAGGTCTAAAACTGAGTATTCAAATGTTGTCTTTATTATTAATATCATTATATTTATCAACTAGGTATTATACAGATGGTGCACTGTACACACATAGAAAATTGTTTCCCAGTTTTTCTAATCTGAAACTACAAACAAAAAAAAAGGTAATGCAGAAACAAGATACAGCAAATATGAAATAGGATATAAAAGGCTGACAACAATTGTGTATATTTCCTTTCTGGTGATAAAGCAATTACTGTATGAAGACCAAATAAAAGGATTTAGAATTATTACATTTTCCAAAGGTATATGCCAACACACTTAGATCTAAGCCTATCAAAAGGTATCCAACAGTAGACTAGAGAAAAAAAATAACCAGTAGCTAATTCATAAAAAAAAAAAAAATAGTAATATTACTGATTTTTTTCCTCTTGGGCTGAAGCTACTCTGAAAAAAATAATTATGCAATAAAAATTATCTAGAAGTAAACGCAAGCGATCTCTCAGCACATCTTATTCTAAAAGCAAAATCAGTCAGCTTTAATGCCATTCCTGATACACTACCACAGCTTCTTCCCAAAGGTCTCCAATATAACATTTCACAGCTGGCTATACCAATTGTTTGCTATTCCTCCTGTTAAAAAGTTTTCCTCATAGCATCTTCATCATTGTACTTCATTTTCTACAACTGTAATGTTACTCTTAATGATTTTACATGAGGAAAACTCAACTGAAGTTGTTCATGTTTCTCATGGCCAGAAATTCTTGCTCACACATCTGCACCAGCTCAGCTGCATAACCAATGGTAGAAAGCTTCAGTGAGCTGTTGCGACCAGCTCACTAGAGACACATGAACAGCAGCATAGGCTGGGAAGGCAGGCAGAAGCATCAGTCCACAAAAGTCCAGGAATAAACATAAAGAAGTTGTCATTAAACTGGAATTTAACTACATGTGTGGAAACCACAGAATGTTACATCAGTTAAACTCCACCCACAGTAACAAATTATACTACTTTGACTTAGTCAACAGGAATGCAGTATTTGCACAAAATCTGTGTAGGTTAGATCTCCGAGTCACTGGAAGCAAGAGCAGCCACGGACTCTGCACAATGAGAAGGCTTTAGAGGGATCAGTAGCCAGTCAAGGAAAGTCTCCAATGTGTCCATAACTTTGACATTTAAAGAGCCAATAAAGAAGGACTAGTACATTAATTTTCTACATTTTCTGCATTGCAGAGTCCTGTCCATTGCATTCTTGGAATAGTTTCTCCATTGGCCATCATAACTTATTAGGTATTTTCAGACAAAATGCAAAAGAATTGATGACGGCCACCACACTTTTTATACCGATAGTTAGTATTCAAGGAACTCATCTGAGACATAGGAATACTTAACGTCCATCTTCTCTGTGGTTCAGAATAGAAGTCTTTACATTAAAGTGATCGTCTGCAACAGGAAACCCTTGTATTAGCTACAGGTAGCAGAAATGTCCTTGATTGAACATAACCTGTGATCAGATGTTCAGCCTGCTGTGCCAGTCTGGGTCCATGGGGCAAGGAAAGCACCACAGCTGGCCTGCAGTTGTCTACAAGTGGCTCTTCAGGTCAGAGCTTGCAGAAGATGGGGCCACCATTTGGTATTGTCAGTATGCATGTTCTTCTGGGCTTACTGTCTCATGTCAATCATGTTCTATTTTGTATAAATAAACATTCAAAGGAGAATCTGACATTTAAGAGGGTCAGACTCAAAAGTGAATGTTCTGTGTCTGACCATGGACACTGAAGTATCATTCTCACTCCTTAATACAACACAAGCTGAGGGGAAATGCTAACCCTCCTTCACCCTAAATACACAGTAATACTTTTACACACCCTGTGGGGAGGCAGTTATAGCATTCTCCTGGAAAAATCAGTGGAAAATGAAGTTTACTTTCATTTCTCATGTCCTGAGAAGAAACCATGAGAATCCTTTGCACTATAAGCTCCGAAAATGGGATACTTTTTTCAACAAGAAAATATAGAACATAAATTTGGAGATTGTCACTTCAGTACAGTAGCAAAAGTCAAACGAAAAATGAGGAGACATTAGGAGAAAAATGAATTCTTTTGATATGAAGTTCCTTCTCACTACTTCCCAATTTTCAGTTCAGCTAACAAGCCAAAAACTCAATTGCACTTAACCTGCCTTTGAACTCCTCATGAAATCCTGGCCAATTTCTAAGAGCCATGCCAAGTGACCTTCAAAGGAGCAAAAGTTTGGGGTCACTTCTGGGTAATATTATATTCCATGAGCAGACAACACGAGAGAGACAACCAATTTCTATCTGGAAAAACACCTCCATGCCACCATTGTGTCTACAGGAAAATATGTAATTAAAAGGTGCACGTTGGAAGTGTGAGTGGTATGGTTAGAGAGATGCTGAAGTGTGCTGTAAGATCATGAACATGGGTATGCACTGAACTATATAGGATAATAAGCCTCTGTCTCTGTGTATACTTTAAAAAACCAACCAACCAAAACAACCCAAAAACCTACCGTAGTAGCTGCAAATAGCTTTCTAAGATATTTACTGCATGTCTTTTGAAAAAGTCTGTGACATGGACAAAAAGGTTCCATTTTAAAGAAGGAAGAAAGCTCCAACACTCCCCTGGATATAAATCTTATTTTTTGTCTGATTTATTATGATTCCTTAGAATTTCCTTTTGGCTTTTCTAGCACCATTCTTGAAAGAATGTACTTTTGCATAAAAGCCATTAATTTTTTGTTTTTTTTTTTTAAACACCACCACAAACCACCACACCAAACCAAAAAAACCCTCTCTGGACTGACAGTATGTTAATTTAATTTGGAGATGGCAAAGAAAGAACACTAAAGTCATAAACACGGAGAAAAATTTCCAGCCCCACTTTTAAACAGCTTTAGCTTTACAGTCAAATTCAGCAGAACTACAGAGAGCACTGCAGCTAAGCTGGGAGTGTTACGACACACAGGAATTCAGGTTCAAAATGAACCATCTGGTTCATTCAGTTCACTGTAACTCCAATAGATTTTTAGTCCTGAAAGGTCAACACCACATCCATACATACAAACTGGAACCCTTTCACAGCACTATAACAAATTTAAAATATTTCTTAAAAGTTAAAAGATACTTTTAAAAAATGAAATAATACGGTGTCAAAGGAAATAAGGACAGAGCTGTGCACAACCAAGTAGGAGAAATCACCAGTATCCTGTATTTCTGAAGTGACATTTTATGTATTTTATTCTTAATTCAGAACTCTCAACAAGGCTAAGAATTATTTTAAACAATTATGTTTCAATTATATAAGACAATGGTGACAAAATTAAGACTTAAGATCTGATCCAATAACTGTAACTAGGTCTGCTAGTGTGGGGGAGGTGATAAATACACACATTCAGCTCTGAATGTCTTGTATTTTCTGTGTGTTAAATCCTCCTATATATTAAAAAAAACCCCAAAATTCCAAGGTTTCATCACCTCTGTTCTGCCTACAAACACCCAACCTCTGTGTTTTCCATCTGTCTAATCCCTTCTTCCTGTTCCTCAACTAAGTAACTTGCAAAATATCTCTTGGCTCTGTTTGGCAGTCTAACATGGGCAGTCAGAGCACTACAACAGTCTAGAAGGTTGTAGGTAACCCCCTCCAGCTGCTCAGTTTCTGGCAAGCAGTCTTGCTACAGCTTACCTCAAGCTGTCTCCAGTTTCAGATGACAGGCTTTAGGTGTACCTTTTTGGAACATCAATGAGTATTTCTTTCTAACCAATTCAGTCTTTAGCATTGTCAAATACAAAAATCTAGTACATACTTCAAATACAAATTTTATGAAAGAATCTTCCGTTCTCTCCCAGCTCACTGCTCTGTTCAATATTTAATTCTTTTAACGCCACACTGCCTCTTAAGGCCTAAGCACATTGTTCCATGCTCAGCATCTCTATCCATGCTTAGAAACATGCAGACAGACAACAATTATGATATAATGTATTTTTAATACAAAGGAAAATATTTAACTCTGATTATAAAATGTTGTACAATTTCTGTTACAAATAGAGCAGTAAATAAAAGTGATTATCACAATGCCTGATGTTTCATATTCTGTACTATATCTTGAATAAAACTGTAACTAGGCAGGGTATTCGATATTCCCCAATATTTGTAAGTCCCTTAAGTCAGTTTTATGTGTATTCTTTCAATTGATAAACTCTGTTCTAAAGCTAGCCATCACAGTGTCTCATTCATTGTACTGAATCACAGAAAAAAAATATCAAAGGTCACCAACTATTTGCTATTATCCCATAGTTCATCTTAGACCACTTGGGAACATGGTTAAATTGACATCCCCACACTAATCCAAGCCACTGTTCATAATATCTGAAGTCATGGCAGTCAGGTGAGGTCCCTAGTGTCTGGAAGAAAGGAAACAGCACACATTTTTAAAAAGGGTAGAAAGGAAGACCCTGGGAATTACCAACCTGTCAGCCTCACTTCTGTGCCTGGGAACACCATGGAACAGATCCTCCTAGAAGATATGCTAAGGAGCATGGAGGACAGGGAAGCAATCCTAGGTAGTCAGCATGGATTTACTAGGGGCAAGTCCTGCCTGACCAACCTAGTGGTCTTCTACAATAGACTGGTGGAGCCGGGCTCTGCCCACCTTGAAACGGGAATGGGAGCACGTGCCGCTGAGCACCCAGGATCCTAAAGCCTCGGTGTCCTGCCCCTGTCAGGCCATAGAGAGGAGCCCAAATGGTGAG
>JANHGN010009650.1:0-34706 GCA_024605025.1 Megaceryle maxima
ACTGCAGGGCAGAAAATCTGCACTTTGGTTATTTGTGCTTAGAAATTGGATGACTATTACTTTTGAAAATTAAACAAGAACAAAGTGCAAGCTGAAGGAAAATATGGAAATCAGAACTGTGCTAAATTGAACAGACAAAGTTCAATAGTGATTAAAAACCCAAAACTCTCCAAGGGATGTGACAGAAATACCAACAAAGAAGTCACATAGTGACTAGTGTTTGAAAAAGCCATTAAAGGAAGCAAAAATCAAATCTCACTAGGTCCTGGATCTGTTTAATTTTAATTACAGAAGAAAATGTTATCTAAACCACTTGATGAATATAACACACTGGTCAAACTAAAGAAATCTAAACCCAGGTCAGTTTGACCTGTGTCCTCCTGTTAAAACAGACCTCACTATGACTTCAAGTCAATAAGGATACCATCACCATGGATTTTTAAAAAAGCCATATTCAGCTCCCAATTCAGTCACCATCAAGCACAAAGCTACTGTGGGGGTAGTTTGTTGGTCATTATGTACTGAAATCTCCAATGGTGTAAAGACCTGACAAATTATATGGCACGGGAGTTATGTCAAAAGTTAGAAACATGAGAAAAACACGCTGGCTTCAATGACAAATGAGATGTCACTGGAAGTATCCATAATTCTAAAGACTCGTGACACTGGCAGATGTATTAGCTATGGCACCCACAGCACTGGTTTCGTATGAGAGGAGGGCCTAGGAGACTTGCAAGTTGTTCATACTGTTCTAAGGTTGATAGTACCTCTAACATCTCCCTGTGCATATGATAGCAAAAACCTAGTTTTCTGCTTGGTTGGAGCTCTCTTAAACAGCCTTTGTCTCTTGGAGCTAAAAATCTCTCAGCTGCTGTCTTTCTGAAGAGGTCAGTTCTTTCTTTTCTCAGAACCATGACTCCAATGAGAAATGTATGGAACTTTCTTAACTGGTTATGGGTTCAGCTGGTCCAAGTAGCCTGATAGCATGATAGGGGTGAAAGCTAAAACAACTGCAAATAAGAGTCAAATTTTGTGCTGGGTACTATGCATGGGTTTTAAGAACAGAATATTATATTATTTTTGCCAGGAGAATATGTGTGATCTGATCCACTATCAAATCCTAATAGAATTAAGAAGGCCTTGAAGCAAAGTATCAACTCTGATAAATCATTATGAGGGGTTTGATAAGATTTATTTATAGAGCAATGATCCAATGCCTTCTTTTCCAGCTTTATTTCAATGGCTCCTAAACACAGTGGAAGGGAAGGGAGTGGCAGAAAGCTCAGGCATAGTGCATCATAAAAAAATAATAAATTTGAAGCTCTGGCAAGGCAGGAAAAAGACAAATTGCATAAGGGAACATGACATGTTTCAGTGAGCTTCCTCTCAACAGGAAGACAAGTAATGAGTGAAACTAGCTGAACAGTTTATGATGGAAAAGTAGAGTATATATAATTAAACCACATACATTTTTTTGCAGGTGATGTCAAAACATTGTATCAAATTCTGCTCTGGCCAAATAGCTGCACAACAATGCATTTTCTAGCATCCCACTGGCAAAACATCTGATAAAATTCAGAGTGGTTTACTAGCATAATTTGCTTCAAATCACAATCCTAGTTGGCATTAAGATAAACAGCAACTTGCTGAACTACTACAACTCCACAAAAACGTTTCAGGCTGGAAGATATTAATTTAGGGGCACAGCATCTGATAAGTAGCTGCAAATAGGATTTAAAACCTTTGCCCTTTAACCATCTTCCCAAATAGGACACAAACCAATATTCTGACAAAAATTATTGAAATCTGGATTGAAACTGAAGGCCTTAATTTCAAAACTAAGCAGCTGCGTGTAGTGCCAATGACAATAACGTCCTTGTAGCTATTAGATCATTACTCCTTTTAACTGTGCAAAATTACAGGCTGGTCTAAAGGTTTTATAATAGACTGAGCAATCTCTTACTTGTCAATTACTGGTCAGTCTCTGTTTATTCTGTGATCAAATGTTAACAGTAAAGCCTACAGTAAAATCAACAGAAATTCAAATAGGGATTTTCCATCCTGCAGATTTGTTTTTGTAAACTGTCTGATGTTCTGTCATAGATCATGAAAGATGTTCCTAGAAACATTTCAAGGCTGTGCTGTCAGCCTCATAAGTCAATTATTACTGAACTGCTGCTCTCCCTTTAAAATTTACTGTATTCCAGTCATCTAACAGTGACACTTTGAGAAGTCTGTAAAACAAACAAGATACATGAATTAAAAGGTATGTTAGATGAGAGTCAAGGCTGACTGTCATCAGAAAAGCAAGCCTGACAAATTATAAGGCTGATTGAGATTTTGTTTCCTTCACTTAGCTTTGGCCAGTCGAAGATAGCGAACCTCCTGGTTTATGTTTTTAAGGAGAGTAAGATACAAGTAGATGGCTTATGAAAGCAGTAATGGCAGTGACTATAAAATAGACACTAGCTAAACTTGCTATATATTTCTTGGGCGGAAAAAGCAGATAAAGTGAGTGGACGTTTTCTAAGCTGTGGCACCCGAAGGTTGGATCCAACAGCAAAAAATTGTTTTATTTCTCTCTCTTTACCCCCTTCTTTTTTAGCTTAATATCTATCATGTTTCCTGTAACTAGGGATTCCTTTCCTAGTTCTTCATCCCTTGTCGGAACTATTTTGCTTCCTGGGCAGTCAGCCAAGCTTTGTAAATGCAGAGAAATCTTTCTTGATTTACTCCTACAGACCTTCATGAATATTCTTAGAAATGGCATGCTGCTCTCTTAGACTTCTAAATTATTAACAGTTCTCAAGTTAAGGTAATTCTTTCTTAATATTATTTTGACTTTGTTTTATGATTGCATCTGGCTGAGGATAATGCTTACAGGTACTGTCTTGTCTAGTAGCTTCTTTATGCATTGCAGTAGATGTATTTTATCTTGGATAAATACATTATGCATAATTGTTCTCTTTACCAAACTGGTAAGGCTCAACTTTTGAAAAAGCAGAATGAAAAACAACATTCCAGTTTCCATATTTCTTTTTAGCCTGGTAATTCTTTGGTTTCTTAGAAGCTTGTGTAATGCCCTGCCATGGGTCCTGACATGTGGGCACTTTTTATCTTAGTCTCTGGAGACTGCTTAGCCCTCATCCTTTCCTTCTCTTCCATTACGCTGGTTGTCTCAGATAATTAAGTGATGTCAATGTCTCTGAAATACACTCAACTTCTTACCATTTTTTTTTTCTGAGCGCTTAACCACTTATGCAGCATTTAGTCACTATCTGCACAATTCTCAGTATTTGTCCTGCTGCAAGGACATTTAAAAGGCTGATTTGATCAATTCCAGAATATGCAATGAAAATAGTTCTCAGCCTTTTTAAAATGTACTTTTTTTCCCCACTGTACACATTCATTCATATCTAGAAAAATAAGGAAATATATTGTACAGGCAGTTCCCACAATAATAAACCATGAATAAACTGCTGAAATTGTGTCTGCAGAAGAGGGATTACTGATAATGATGTCATTTAAAACAATGTTGGCAGAAAAAAACTGTCTCCTCCATGTGACTTTTGTATTCCATTGGACATGAGTACAGTCCAGGGACACAACTAAACAACACATGAAGACTGCTTTTAGTTCTTCAGGCAACTTGCTGGGTAATGCTCAATTAACAAGTTAACCTAAGCTTCGTTTTCCACCTTTAAAATAACACTTTGCAATAGCCTAGTAATTTTCTGGAGATAAACTGAAACAAGCATTACATATCAGTGCCCTAAAAACCAGCTGGATATTTAAACAAATATAGTGAGGTGAATGTCTCCAATGAGTACACAAGGGAAAACTAGCCATACAAAGGGGGGAGCGGGGGGTGCGTGAGAGGGGCAGGCACATACATCCCTAGCTGTTATTCCAGTGCAACTACAAAAAAGAACATTTGCGCAAGACTTGTGCATTGCTACTTCTGCTTCTGCCACCTAGAAGGAGCTAAGCCCACAATGGGTAGCATACCTAATCCAAAATCACTCTTTCTGTCTCTTTGTGTTGTTACTTCCAGCAGCATTTGTTAATATTTCATTTTAATGCAAGATTAGCTTATTCGATCCAATGATGGCCAGACATCACTATCAGTTAATGGGAAGGTCCCTGAAGACAACCAGACACTCATGACATGTCCAAATAATGTGTGATTTAATGCTATAAATATGACAACAGCCATGTCAGAAATTGCAGCAGAAACTAGTGGCAGAATCACAACCAAAATCTGCCTCCAGAGCCTCTGTGCTTGGCTTCATTAATAGCTTGAAGAATGTCTGCTGAGAGTTTCTATGAACACGTACAAGACAGTATACGCTTACTCAAGTGTGAGATAAACCACAAATAAGCAGGCAACAAATAGGCTATTTTGAGCAGATTCAGAACAGATTTATCTAAAACCATATTTTTAAAATAACCATGTTCAGCGACTGTGAAATGCAGTTGTAAATTTAAAAGGAAATAACACAACCCAAGATAAACATTGTTGACGTGACTCTGGGCTTGCAAGAAGAGGATGATGCTTTCTGTCGCCTGCAGCAAGCCTCTTGACAGAGTCGGACTGTGAGCAGCCGATTGGCACACCCAGGCTTTCTGAAGCACAAAGTAAACGTGAGGAACCAGAGACACCCTTCTTTACCACACGGGCTGACATGTTGTATGGGACTTTTCCCCAGGAAAAGCTTGTCCTGGTTTGAGCTCTAACCCGTGGCAGGGCTACAGAATTGTGGTAGTCCAATCAAAAACCTTTTTAAATATAAGGCCCAAAAGGCCATACCGCTTCTCCATAACGAAGTCAACTAGTTTACACATACATATATATATACGTATTTGAAACGTTTCTCAGTGAGCACTGGACTATGACAACTGTTAGTAGAGGTGTTCCGCAAATACCCAGCCTCGCCAAATGCCCCAGAGGCCACCGCACCCCCGACCGCTGCGAGACCTCCCGGCTTTCGGCCCAGCGCTCCTCCCAGGAAGCGGCTCGGGCTCGGGCCCATCCCCGCCCCAGCCGCCTCCTCCCTTCTCCCGGGGGGGGGCACGGCCCGATAGCCACCGCCCCGCCCCGCCCCGCCCCGCCGGCCCAGGCCCCAAACAAGCCGGGCTCCTGCGAGCGCGTGGCCGCGGGAGGGGGTCTGCACTCGCTGGAATCGTCACCACCCTACCCGAGCCCGCCCCAGCTGCTGGCAGAGACTCGGCTCCGCTTGGGTCGCATGCGCAGCGCCGGCCGGCGAAGCTTGGCACAGAGACTGCCCGTTTCCCGGCACAAGAACGACGCCGGGAGGGGGTGGGGAGGGCTGGCGGCCGGCGCGCGTGCGCGGAGCGGGCTGCCCGGTTCCGGCGGGGGCGGAGCGGCGGCAAGGCCAGGCCAGGCCAGTCTTCGGTAGCGGCAGCGCCATGCGTGGCTGGTAGAGCGCGGTGGGGCGGAGGGTCGGACCGCGATGAACCTCCGCGGCTTGTTTCAGGATTTCAACCCCAGGTGAGAGGGGTCTTGCGCTTAACGGGCGGCCTCGGAAGGTGCCGCCTCGTCAGGGCCCGTTCGGCCGTTCGCTGCCGGCGCGCACGGCGGCGGAGTGGCACCTGCCCCGGTCCCGGCGGCTCCCAGCCCCGACCCGGCGCGGCGCTGCTGTTGGGCGGAGGCTCCCCTCCCCCGCCCCGGTAGCGGGACGCATCCGGAAGTGGCGGCGCGGCGGGGCCCGAGCTGCCGCCGGGACGAGGCGGAGCCGGCGGCGGGGTGGGGGGGGGGGAGCGCAGGGGGAACCACCGCCGGGCCCCGCTCCGCTGCCCTTCTCCGTCACGCCCGCGGCAGAGACGCCCGGGGCGCGGAGCGGCTTCGGCAGGGGAAGCGGCGCCGGGCTGTGAGCGGTTCTCGAGCGATTCCGCGGAGCTCAGCCTCGAGCGGCCCTAACGCACGGCGGGTGGGAGCGCTCCGGTACCGACGGCTCGGGCGGCGTTCAGAACCCGCCGCTCCTGGCCGGTGTCTTTCCTAACGCCCGCGGGTCTCGGTGCATGCCCCTCTCGGCTGGCACTTGGTCGGGGCGGCTGGAAGCACGGGCATTTGTCATCTGGTTTCCAGCCCAAATTCCAGTCTGTATGGTTTGGGGTTTTTTGTTTGTTTTATTATGTAACTTTCTCGCGATAACCCAAGTCTTTTGAATTTTCCAACTTTATGATTTGGGGTATAAAGCCTTATACTGGGAAGTAAAGCTGCTGGTCTAACGCAGGTATTTAGTGTATGGTAAAGACTTGTTTTTTGCAGATGTGAAGGCATCACACTTAACAGTCCTCGTCTAGGCTTGGAGTGTTGGTGATGGTGATTCTTCATTGAGCTTTCTTACAATTAACAAGATGACAGTCGCTACAACTTGGCTTCTGCTGCCTTGCCAAGCAAGTACAAATGCACGTGACTTTGAAAGAAGCTGAGAGAATGAGTTGAATTTCCCTGGTTTTGCTGTTCCCCGGTGTTTTAAGACCACAGAATAAAGGCCTGTGAGCAACTTGTGCAGGGTAACATGAACTACTGAGAGTCTTGGAAGACCCTTGCTTGTGAGAAAGGCCTTACATGATTGCAATTACAAAAAGCTGTGGTTAATTGGCTGTTCAGAGGAACAGAAGGGTAACCAGAGCTTCAGGAAATGCATTGTCACAGAGGGGTTGAAATAAACAATTGAAATCTATGTGGTTGTAAGTAAGGGAAAAGTAGGAACAGAAGTTCCAGAAGCTTATAAAGTTTTGTTATTGCTAAGTGATGCTTGCAGCTTATTTGGATGCTGTCTAAATGATGAATGAGCGAGTTGAATGTTGTGCAGTTAACTTAATCTTGAATGTTTTGATGTTTAGTGGAACACTTGGGCAGCAGTGCTATTTGAACACATGGCATTTTACTTTTGCATTTGAAGAACCAGGGAAAATATGAAGTACACAAATATTGAATGTTGGAAAAACACGAATAGCTTAGGAAGCTGAGGAATCTCTTTTTTTGCTATGAAGAGTGACTGTAGTGTTATATCATCCTATCCTGTGGTAGCCTCATCAAGTATGTTAGGAGATGCTGACAAAATAAAACTGCTTTTTCTCAGTAAGGGCAGCTGAGATCTGAGTTCTGAATATAGAAAGGAGATTGATATCTGAAGGCAGTGCTGATCTAACAAATGTTTTATTATTTGATGAGAGTGAAAGTGGAGAGTTTGAGTTGTGCTGTTGGAATAAGGGTAGTATTCCTGACTACTGCTGCTTTACTCTGTAGCAGGTATTTAATCTGTTCCTTACTTTATCCATGTTTGAAAATACATGTAATTATTTCACTGAAGTGGTGTTGAAGCCTAAGTACGTGCTTCAGAAAGCAGTTTGTGATCCTCTGGTGAATGGGTGGCTGATTATTTTTTTCTTTTTAATTTTTTTTCCCTTTCCTGTAGTGTGAGGAAATCATGTGCTATGTATTATTTTGTATGATTTTTTTGGTGTTACCAGCAGTTGCAGTGCCACTGCTCTCAAGTGTTCCAGATACATTTAATTATGCTTAGATTGGCTAGTTTATAAACTATATTGAGCTTACAATTTTAAAAGTGTAAGCACCATCCTCAGTACTATAGTTAAAAACTTCACTCTATAGTCAGTTAAAATTTTAACAGTTATTTTCTATTTTTTCTTTTTAATAATGTTGCGCTCTCAAACTTAATGTAAAAAAAAAAGAAAACAAAAAAACAAAAAAACCCCCACAAAAAACCCACAAAACAACAACAAAAAACACACACACACACACACACACAAAAAAAATCCCACAAAAAACACCAAAACAAAAAAAAAAAATCCCCACTCAAATCTCTGGAGTCTGATCTGTTTCTGAACCTTTAATACAGCTCCTGACTGGATCCTTGGGGCAGGGAGCTATTGGCTAGATGTCCGTTAAGTTTGTCATGCACAAATGCTTTTGCTGTGTTCCCTTGAAGCAATTGTTTCATAAGTGAAAGAGGTGACATGCTGTATTTATGATGAAATATTTGACTTCAGAAATCATTTGATTCTTTGCAAAGACATTTGACATGAGGAAGTATCCTGGTTAAATTTCAGCTATTCCTGATTTTTCTTATTCTTTACAAAGGTCCTGTTGAGTTGCCTGCCTTAATTTCTGACTCTGCTTGGGTTTTTTTTTTTTGTTTGATAGCAAATTTCTTATTTATGCCTGCCTGCTGCTTTTTTCCGTGTTGCTGTCTCTACGTCTGGATGACAAAATTCAATGGAGTTACTGGGCTGTATTTGCTCCAATATGGCTCTGGAAGTTAATGGTGATTGTTGGCGCTTCAGTGGGAACAGGAGTATGGGCCCGAAACCCACAGTATCGGTAAGTTGAGGACATTTATTCTGCAAAATGCAGGGAACACAGCATTCCCTGTACTGAATGAAATTCATAAATAGGTTTTTTAACATTGTAAGACAGAGCATCCAGAAGGGGGTTTTTAACACATTTTAAATAATTATCCTATCCTATAGTGTGTGCAGACAGCGTTATGCAGCTATGGATGTCTTAACCCTGGTTGCAACAGCTTACCCCAAGCTTCAACTAGATTGTCTTTGGAAAGCTGAAACTCCTCATGTGGTGCCTTTTTGCAGTTTTTCTGTTAGAACACTGGGAATTCCTTGCTTTAATCTAAGCCATATAGAAGTATGTATCTTCGTATGCACTAGGAATATGCCATACTTAATCAGTTTATTACCTAAATCAATTTTCTGAAATGTGCAGGTCAGCCTGAAGAATGTTGATTTAAATTTTTCTTTCCTTCTTGGTGCACAGATAAGCTCAGTGAATATATAGATGAATATTCAGTGATTCTCCAGTGTGCCATGAGCAGTGAAAATTTTTTTTTCAGGCTTTAGTTGCAGTTTTGTAAGAAATATTCAAGTAGTTCAATATACTAATAAAGGCAAATGTGTAACGTTTGCAAAGCCACATGTTTGTGGCAACAAATTGCATAAATTCCTTTCCATTCGTTCAGAGCTGTTTAATGGTGATATTTTAATTGTCAGCCCGTAGTAGAATAGCTTTGAGGCCTTTAAATACATCAGTGTTTACTTCTTTTGGTGATCCGAGTAGGATGTAAATTTGAATGTGCTAGGGGAAAATTAAAACTACATTAAATGAAGTGCAATAAATTCAACCCTTTTTTCTGTCAATGGTGAGTATTAAATAAAAACTGTGCACAGCTCTCATTCTGATAGAGTATACTATGTGGTTCAGGTCTTGTTGGTCCCTTCTACTTGTTCAGGAAAAGGTGTGGTTTCCCTGTGGCTCTTATTTTACAGACATTTTACCTTTTACTAATAGATAATGTTCTGTGGCAGTATGCTGATTTTGGTGACTAAAGAAATTCTGGGGGAAAGATGTTGATTCAGTGAAAGCGGATGTGGGATACAAGCAGATAACTTTAGACTTTGCTTATTTCCTAAGAACTGGAAAGACGTGCAAGTGTTAATGCAGTAGCAAAGAAGTCCTGTTTAATATGCACAGCTATGGAATTATTAGAAAATATTCAAGTTGTAAAAAATCCCACTGCCCCCTTTTTTTTAAGATATTTTAAGTGTGCAGCTTTATGGGCAAGAAATCCTGTTACAGTGCCAGAAGTGCAGTGTAATGGTGGCTATTTGGGCCTAATGTACTTTTATTCAAAAAAAGTGTTATCTGAAACTTAACAATGGTAAAGAAAGTGTCTTGGGCTGTTTGCAGGTTAGTGTGCTATCCTACTGACAAATAAACTGAATGTTTCTGTATCCTCCCTTCAGAGCAGAAGGAGAAACCTGTGTGGAGTTCAAAGCTATGTTAATCGCAGTCGGCATCCACCTCCTACTGCTGATGTTTGAAGTTCTGGTGTGTGACAGGATTGAAAGAGGAACCCATTTCTGGCTTCTGGTCTTCATGCCGTTATTCTTTGTATCTCCGGTGTCAGTTGCAGCTTGTGTGTGGGGATTCCGCCATGACAGGTCTCTGGAGGTAATGCTTTGTCTGTTACGTGCCAAATGTGTGGTGCTGCAAAATTCTTACCCGTTTGGTTACAGTTCATCTCTCAGTACAGGTCAGTGTGGGCAACTGCACTACTTGATTTGTTTGCCCTGACTTGCTAGAAGGCAAAATCAGGACTGGGAGTAGTATCTTTTTTTTAATCTCCTCTAGGTTTTTTTGGTATTTTTAACTGCCGAACTGCAGTATGTTTTAAACCTGCCTTGTTATGATTGTGTGTTAAAAGAACTCGCCACAAACTCTGCAATATGGACTAATACTAGACACTAAACTGGAAATTATGAAGGAAAATTCCACTGAGAGTAAGCACTGTCCCTAGGCAGAATTGAAGTTCCAGAGCACTAGATAATCAGGGTTGAAAATTTCTGACTATCCCAGTCTGTGTGCTTAATTTTGGTATGCAGATGGTAGGATAAACCAGCAGGTCTTTACTTTCTGCCTCATCTAAAAATTACCTAGAGCAATTTATCCTCTTTGTTTTATTTTTCTATTTGCACTTGTAGTTCTCATGTTGCTTGGTCTTATACTTGAGTGTGGGTATTTGTGGTTGTTTTTCTTTTCAAAAAGCCAGTGGTACAAAACTATTGTAAATCTAATTTTCTAGTGTTTAAAGTAACCTGCACTTCAGAGACTGCACTGAAGTCTTCACTGTCGAAGTAGGCAGGTGCCTGCTGCCCATTGGATTTTTGACTTCTGTACTGAATTTCAAAGGCATTATTGATCTAAGATCATAGTATACAATCATAAGTTAGTGAAAAGTAGCATGTAGTGTCTACCTTCTGAGAAGTACTACATTTCAAATATGCCTTAGACCCCAGGTGCTTTTTTACAATGGAAAATGTTCCTAACTTACACTCAAGAGGTTCACTTAGTCTTTCCAGATAATTTTCTCATTTTTGAAATTCCTACCTATGTAGTGTTGCCCATAAACTTTGGAGATAGAATCTTGTGAGGTCTGGTGGTGTTTCATTGTTTCACTTTGTTCAAGGTAGACACAAACTTTTTTTTTTAAGTGTAATTTGTTTGATTTTCATATGGGCAAGCAGGACATGTAAAAAGCTTTCATTAACACTTTAATGAGAAGTATTCTTTTCTGAATTGGCTCAAAATATGTCTTCAGTGTTGTTTAAAGTAGCTCTTAATTATACAGTAAATGATTGGATTTGGATGTCATCTTCCACTATTCTATGTATTTCTTTCTCCCTGCCCCGAGACAGAGCTGGGATTTTTAAACTTTCTTTTTTTTCAGTGTGATTTCTCTAATCCCTCTAGTAAGTGTTGTAAGTAGTGATTTATTTTTCTTTAAATACCAGGAAGATCTTTCCTCAGGACACAGATGTCTCTACAGTTACTCTGTTGGGATCCCAGCCTCCCAAATTCAGGGATGCTTAGTAATACCCAATATAAGCACAAATGATGTTCTGTATGGTAGCAATAAACATGGAGTCAGAAAAGTCCTTTGATAGCTGCTTTGGTTATCTTGGAAATAGCTTTATCATGCTAAGAGTTGACTAACATGTTGTTCTTTTTCTAGCTGGAAATCTTGTGTTCAGTCAATATTCTGCAGTTCATATTTATTGCACTCAGACTAGATGAGATCATCAGATGGCCATGGCTTGTATGTAACAATTGTTTCTTTTCATCCTTGTTTAAATGCTGAATTTCATAAAAAAGATTTTACTGGAGGGAACAGTTCATGTACTATCAGGTTCCAAGATCATATTTTTTTGCTTGGTTAACAATCCTTCCCTGAAGGTCTGGCATTTCATTCGGTGGTCATGGGAAACAGAGGCTGTTCTTTAGGCATTTCATCCACCAGGGAGAGGGACATGCCATCGACTGCACTTAATCTCAGATCAGTTGTTGAAAGAGCAGTCCTAACCCCAAGTTTCCAATAGGACCACTAAACTACCCATGACTGATTGGTGAATTAGGGAATGATTTGGTAAATGTGGTGTGGTAAATAACTAGTTTTCTTTGTTGTGTTGCCACGCGTGTATATCCACTCGCTGTGCAAGTGGATATACACTGTCAAAACTGCTGAGATCTCCTGTCCTAAGTGCCTTTAGAATATGAAAGTGCTGTTTGAGTCGTGGGGTTTTTTTGTTTTTTGTAAACTACCATAAAACTGATAATCTGGCATGTTTGTGACTGTCCTTTCTATTTGCCCCCAAACTAGGAAGAGATTCTAATTTAGAAACTGTTTCAAGTAATGTGTCCAGTGCTAAAATCAATTTCAAGTGCTATTTGAGCCCACATAAAATCACAGAAGTCTTGTTAAAGTTGAACTACATTGACCTAATTTTAAATTGGTTTAGCTTAATGGTGTTAACAAAGCTAACTGAGGAACCCCAAAGAGCTGATACGGCTCATAACAGTCCCCACCATTTGTGAAGCTTTTCTGTTAAGAGATTATATTAGTTAAGGGGCATAACACTTAAAATTCTGTCTTGTTTAGACTTGGTGTGTTTAAAAAGCCCACACCCAAACAAAATCAAGCCGATTAAAATGTATCGCTGTCAGGAGTAAGGAAAGCACTTAATTTCTTTTTCTTTCAGGTTGTTTGTGTTCCACTGTGGATCTTGATGTCCTTTCTGTGTCTAGTAGTGCTCTATTACATTGTCTGGTCTGTTCTGTTCTTGCGCTCTATGGATGTGATTGCTGAGCAAAGGAGGACACACATAACAATGGCCGTCAGCTGGATGACAATTGTAGTTCCACTGCTCACGTTTGAGGTAGGAAAAAGCATAACAAGTTTGATGTACCTTGTTCTTCTTTCAGCGAGTCATGAATGTTGCTCTGTCTCTTGAAATCTACTAAAATAAGAATATAGTTTTTTGCTTTGGAATTAAATACTAACAGCCAGTAGGAAAGAAAAACAAGGACTGTAGATTTCTTTAGTTTTTTGAGTAAAATATACATCACATTGGAATGGTAACTACATGCTTCCATGGAGGCCTTTTTTTTTTTTTTTTTTTTTTTTTCCACAGATGCATGAAGTTAAAGATCTGAGAGGAGTGTGTTTTAAGGAGCTTGAAAGTGGGTATTGCAATTCAACTGACACTGTGTATTTTTTTCCCATTTAGATCTTACTAGTACACAGACTGGATGGGCATAATTCTTTTTCTTTTATACCTATATTTGTTCCTCTCTGGCTCTCACTGATAACTTTAATGGCAACAACGTTTGGACAGAAAGGAGGAAATCACTGTAAGTATCTGATAATCATGGAAACAGATTGAAACTGAGGGCTTAAATATATTTTATTAAGACTTGTATTTTCAAAAAAATTTTGTGTATATTCTCTCATGAAAGAATTCAGATGTGTCTTACTAAAATCACCTGAGAAAAATATTAAGTTTTCAGTGTTTACAGTGTCTCTTGCCTTTTATTTTTCCCTCTTATTCCTAGGAGAGCATAACTTCTGCTCAGATTCAGCTTGAAATTTCAATGGGACTTTAACTGTACCATAGCTTATCCTTCCTTACTTCCGTGGTTCCATTCTTGTGGGATGTGACTGGATTTTTCTACTCTGGGTTCTGAAAGTGGTGCAGCACCTACCATTTTTAATTAGCATTTGTCCTAGTAGCCTGAACTAGTATTCTCTCCTCTTTGGCCAAGTAGTGCTCTGTGCTGCTTAGCTGTAACTTCAATTGCCTGAGTGGACAGTGTACCTTTACTAGGCTCTTATCCCCACCACAACTAGCACTGCCAAAAGGAGCGTTTGCACTTTCAGCCACTCCATGTTACCAAACCAGTGCTGACTGAGTAGCTCTTCCCATCCACACTGCAGTTCAGGTTCCTCTTGACAAGGCAGTAAAGTTTCTTAGGATTTTTCAGAGTTGAAAAGAACCAGCTGTGATGTCTGTTATATAAACTCCCTTCATATTTGGTTTGATTGTCAAGTATATTGAGAATTTCTTTGGTCGTGCCTAAGCTTATCTCCATACATTTAGCTTATTTTGACATTGTTATTGTTTGGCAAATTCTTACTGGTGGGTTGTTTGGTTTTGTTGCTCTTTTTTTTTTTCTTCTGTTGTTTTGTTGGTTTGTTTTAATGTATGCCCCTGATAATTTGTGGCTAAATTAGTCTTTTGGAAAGCCACATGTCCACTTCTGTAGGGTTAGTAAATATTTATGTAATTTTTTTAAGAAAGGACTACTCAGCCAAAGTGAGCCTTAGAAGACCAGCATGACAATCCACATTTAAAGTGCTAAGTGAAATGCACCAGTTGGCCAGGAAGTTTAATCTCTGGAAGAAGATGGGTTGTATGGGATCTTCCCTGGCAAACACTTAATACCTTGCTGTCGTTTCATGTGAGAGATTTGACTTGGGCAGGCTGTTCTTTCAACACTGACCGCTGGCCCTGGTTAAGGGAGGAGTGCTGTCTGCTGAATTACGAGGGCTGCGTACACTGAAGTGTGCTCTCGACGAGCCTTTGCATATAGCAAAATCCATGACAGGTGCAGAATGTGTGCTCTTGTCTAATCTAGCAAGGGTCATGCAAGGATGGATATTCCTGGCATCACATATTTGGGGAATACTGAATGGATACATTTACTAATTTGTGTCTGCCTATGCATCACATTCCTTCTGGTATTATAATCTGTATGTACCAAACAAAAGTGGGCATGAAGGTCTTCCCATGCGGCACTGATGGCTTTGGCTGAGGTGCCAAGTCTTTTGTGTTCTTTCTCTGTGTACTGATGTGATCCGATAGTGCTTAACGTGGAAAATGTGGTCACGATAATGTTAGGTAGACAGTTGGACTTGATGATCTTGGAGGTCTTCTCCAACCTCTATGATTCTGTGAAATGAAACAGATCCTTGCTGTGGCAGAGCTGTAACTTATACATACAGATGTACACTGAGGCAGGCCTGTGCAGGATCATGCTAATGCATGTACATATTCTCTGTGTGTATCTGCATATAGAATCTAAACTGTAATGTTATATGAGAGGTGTCAGTAACACACTAAGAAGCAGCACTAACCAGTTTTATATTGTTCACATGCAAACAATCAAGAAAATTTAAACAACATTGCATTACCTGCCTATTTAAAATGTGCTCTTCTGCATGCTCTTCTGCAGTAATGTGATTTTTTTTTTTTTTGTGGGGTTTTTTTTTTTTAGGGTGGTTTGGAATTCGCAAAGACTTCTGCCAGTTCCTGCTTGAAATTTTCCCATTCTTACGAGAATATGGAAATATTTCTTATGATCTTCATCATGAAGATAATGAGGAAACGGAAGAAACACCCCTGCCTGAACCACCAAAAATTGCACCAGCAATGTTTCGAAAAAAGACTGGAGTGGTCATTACACAGAGTCCAGGAAAATATGTGATTCCACCTCCCAAGTTAAACATTGATATGCCAGATTAAGATGACAGTAGCATATTAAACTTGAACTGGGAATCAGCAGACAAATGTATTTCATCTCATGCCTTGTCCCGATTACTTTAAAATAGGTATTGCTGAATCAGTGGCTTGGGTTACCCCAATCACAGATCTTCAAGATAATCGGAGAACTTTTCCAGAGATACATGGTGGTCTAATCTGTGAACCTTCCTCATGGGTTGGTTGCACGCTTGCCTGTATAGTATTTATATGAACATTTTAGCAGTGTAATATATTGTTTAAAAGTCTTGTCCTGTACAGTATAAGTATTATCTAAAAGTATTTTTTTAAAAACCCTGTATGAAATGCTGATGCTATTCCAGGTGTCTTTTAGGTCCTAAATATACATTGATTTCCATGTCTGTTTCAAATGCTTTGAGGATGCCTTAGTACAGTAACTCTTACTACTTCTGTTCAGCCACAATCATTGTCTTAACTATGGGGGCACAGGAGCGTTGCACTTCTTTGGCACGACCAGAAAGCTTTTGTGGGGGGAACAGAATCTGTAGCAACTTAATGTGATGTTTTTGAGTTAGATGAAAATTTACATAGCTAAGTATTTCAGTTTTTTGCCCTGGCTTGGGAGTTAAGTGTTGCTTTTGTTGCGTTTTCATGTTCATGTTGTAATTCTTCTTGAGCAGTGTGTACACCATCTCCCATTAGATTGGCTGCCTAATAAGCTATTCCCTCTTGCATTGTGTGTGCATTCAGTGCCAGAAACATCAGCTGCAGCTTTTAGAGCTGTTGGTTAGCTGGTATAAATTAGCATAGCTTGGTCTTCATTACCAACTTCGGTGTAAATCATTAAACTTTCCAAGGCAGGAACTTGGTGGTGTTGCTACAGCATTGTACTCAAAGATAGACCTCCTCTGACAGATTGTCTTGGACTTTCACGTGCTTTAGAGAAATTTGGTGGCAGTAAGAGCAAAGAGTGTTTCTGCATGTGTGAGAGGTGCACACCTGAAAAACTTCAGAGATGTGGCGCTTTGTTCCTAACACTGCAGACCTCCCTCTTCCTCCTTGTGGACCAGCTACTAGCTGAAACCCAAGCCAGCACTATTGTATTCTACACTTAAAATTTCATTGCAGTTTCATTTACTTCTTTAGCTCTTGAATCAAAAAAAGTACATGAAAAGCAATGAGTGCTATTTATTATTTGCTGCTGCTGTTTCCTGCTGTTAGGAAATGGATGTTGCTCTGTGGTGCCTTGGCAGCATAGCATGGGTGTCCTAGTGATGTTTGAAAATATTCCCTTGGGCTTCTCGGTCAGATGGTCGCTTCTGTTTAGCTGGCTGTCTAGTAGGGCAGTCTGGCTGCTAAGGTAGATGGTTTCAGCTGAAAAATGTCCTCCAACTGAGAGAGAATTTTAAAATGGAGCTTTCCTCATCAGAAAAAACTTCCATGTGAATCTCTTCTGGCCAAGGGAGTTGATTCATTGGGCTCAACTTCTTGTCTCCATGCAGTACATTACAAAAGAGTAGTGAGTGATGCTGCCTTTAGACCTCCAGTAGAAGACAGGTCTTTACAAACTTTGGTTAAGCAACCCTATTCAACAAGAAAGCATTTGAATTCACCAGAGGAGAGCTCCAGCAAAGGCGATGACTGTATATGCCTCAGCTTTCTGAAGAAGCTCTGGGATGTTGTTGAAACTATTCATTTAAGTTGGTGGGGTGACAACAGGAACCCTGTAGTGATCCATGAAGAGTTCTTCAAAGAGGAAGGGAAGTACTAGCAAGGAGAGGACTGAAAATTTTTCAGTCAGACCATGACAAGCTTCACTCGGCACCTTCCATCTGCACAGATTCACCAGAAAGCTGTGGGATTTTCTACAACCAGGCTCATGTGATGACTTGCTATTTGAAGAAACTGCTCAGGAGGTATGTTGGCTCCTCCTACATGCAGACTAACTCTCAGAATAGTCTAGTGGGACAGATTTCTGTTAAGTGAAATAAGCTTTTACTACACGGGGGATGAGGATGGCAGTAAATGTTCTGCCACTTGTTTCTCGGCTCATGTTCAGGAGTTTGTGAGGTATCATTTGAGTAGCAGAAATGCTGACAACATAATATTGGTTATTTCCAATTACCTTGAATACATAAAATGAAAGAGATTCTCCTTGGATTTTTTTTTTTCTGGGAGAGGTCTTTTGTTATGTGTCTTGCTGTACCATATGGGCAGTTTTCTTATGGCCTTTGAAGGTGGAGAAGGTGTCTGGCAGCATCATACAGTTATCTACATCTTCCTTCCAGGATAAGGTTGCTGAAAAGTAATTGTATTTGGGTTTCTAAATCAATTTGTATGCTTTTGAAAACCCTACTCTTCCCTGCTACCACGGGGCAAAGCCACAAGTCTGTTTACAGTTTAACAGGACTGTATTGCACCAATTCATTCCGTCTAAACTTTCACCCCAATAGTCCTCTAACATCCTCATCTCTCTTTGCAATTAAAATTCTGAGTTCTTGTATCATTGTGGTTTCCAGTCTCAAGGTGGTGGTAACTAACTCCTCTTTTAATTTGCCTTTTTTTTTTTTTTTTTTTTAGTTTAATTTCTACTACAGCCTGTATTAAAGACAACATTTTCTGGGTTGGCTGATGAAGCTTTGGTCTAAGAAATCAACCAGCAGCAGGATTTTCACCAGCTGTGGATTTGCAGCCACACTGCTGGAAAAGAAAAGCAGCTCTGGAGCTTGTGTGGGAAAACACTTCTGAGAAGAGCGGTCTGTTCCCAGCAGGTCCGAGGGACATTATGCACCCAGGAAGACCACATCTGCCAAGCAACATGCCAGGGCAGCTCCCTCTGTCAGATGTGCCTTGATATCTGCGTGTACCACTGCTGGGACCAGCACAGAGCCTGCAGCAGCAGGAGGAGGGGTCAGTCCTCCGGCCCCCTCCCTTTTGCTGCAGCACAGCAGCCCTGGCTCAGCTGGTGTCCAGGGTGCTCCTCCTGCTGCTCTGTCACCAGCTTGTGCCAAGCTGGCTGTGTCCAATGGTCACTTCCCACCAGGGCTGGCACCTCCCACCTCTCCAGCTGTGCTGGCAGGACCTGCTGCTCTATGTCAAGGCCACCTCAGGGCAAAACTCCACCCCACCTCCAGCTGCTTGACAGGCACTTGTGGTCAAAACAGCAGACCTGCAGGCACTGGCCTTGGACCCCAACCTGGAGCACATGAGGTACCTTCTGCAGCTCTTTTAGAAATTGTGCAGTCCAAGGGAATAGTCCCTCAAGTGTTCCAATAAACTATCTGAATTGAGTTTCTTCCAGTTCTCCTGTCCTGTTTTGATAGCCATGCTGATGCCTGGCTTTGAGCCTTGCTCTTGGGGGGGGTGGGGAAAGGGATTTATAATAATAATGAGGGCACTGTAATGCAGAGTGTGAAATTTGAAAGTTTAAGTGTTACTCTTCACACTTGTGTCTAATGTAACTCAGAACTTCCTCCTTGTTTTCATTTTAACCACAAAAAGTGTTCTAGTACTTGCTCATTTAATTTTGTGCAAGCACCTTGTGCCTAGGAAAGGCCCTTCTCCAAAGGCTGTCTGGTCACAGAGCCAGATGCTGCAGACTGCTCCTCCCATTTATGCACAGCTGAGGTACTGGTTCTGGTTTGAGTTAGAACAAATTCTGTGAGTTCTGCTTTTCAGCTCCCTCTCTGCTAACTGCACTTTGTGAAATTAACAGCAGTCTGCTTCCAGCAGTGATAACACTCCATGTTTAGAGTTACCAGCAAGGATGGGGGGCAGAAAGGCTCTTGCTTACATTTGCTCCTCTGGAGACCAATGTCACTGATGAACTCTGTGTACCATCTTGGGGTGCTGTAAAGAGGCTGTACATGCAGGGAGGAGAAGACATATATGACCCTAAACTGGCCCATGAGTATATTCTATCCCATCTACATCCCATGCAATATAAAGCTGAGGGATCATGAGGGTCAAGCTCTCCTCTTCAAGGCTGGTGTCTGAGGATTCTGTCTGTTCTGCCTTTGATCCTCATCTTTGTGTCCCTGAATCTGGTTCCCATCTGCTGCTGAGTCCAGTCTAGAACTTCCCCTGTGCCTGCTCCACAACATCAGTGCTGATGGTGATGTAACTGCCATTAAGGGGGTTGAATCCAATACTGGTTTGGTGTGTGTATATATATATTTAATTTTATTACTTTCCTTAAAGCTGGTTTAGTTTTCTTTTCCAACCTGTAAGCCTTTCTCCCTTACTGCCTTTCTTTTCCCATTTGGGAGGAGAGAGAAGTTAATAGAGAGTTGTCATGTGTCTAGTGCCCAGTCCTAACCCTTGACACTAACTTGTTAAGGAGGAAAATCTAGTCCTTTCTGCAGGTTTTACAGTTACAGCACATACCCATGCACAGAAGTCTTACCCAGCAAACCTCTGCAAACCTGTGTGAGAGAAGCCCTGGGGACTGACCTTCTCTCAGATGGTTTCTTTCTGAAGGATCCCAGAAATACAAGGCCAGGGGAGAGCTCTGAGGCAGGTGTCCTGTTAATGATGGCAGCCTGCTATCAAGCACTGCTCTTCTGAAGGGTCATACAAACTCTTCCTCACAGAGTGACAGATGTGTGTGTATCATCTGAGGGTTGTATTTACTCCCCTTTTAAAGGGGCACATGACACATCAACCCCATCTTCAAAAAAAATTGCATTTATATAGGAAAAATCCAGTAAACCATTAATAGTTTCCAGTAATCACCATAAAAATCACATTTATTTTGCTTCAAAAGAGCAGTTCTTCCAATGTCTTTGCTGTTTCAGACAATTAGTTTTGGAAGGGAATCCTGAACAACTCACCCATATTCAAGATGCTGACTGGTGAATTACAGGTATGCATTTTGGTAGGAAAAATAATAGTGAGAGGCAACACCTACGCTTCTGGAGGGATCAGTTCCTCGGGGATGTCCACCTGCCACACATCTTTCCCTCCTCTGGCAGGAATTGGTTCCAGAAGCCATCTTGGATTTGAAACAACAGTCAAGTATTTCTGTTCTAGATTCCTGAGAACAGCTTTGTCTTCCAGCTCCAGAATCTTTTCAGGAGGCAAGTTTTCTGGATACAGTGAGGTCTCTCCAATGTCAATTAATCCTGTATTATAAAATTAAAATATCAAATTAGTTGGATGATTGATCTCCTAAAGTTTTCCAAAAATAAACCTCCCAGAGGACATACAAACCAGCCACTTTGTTGCCAGAATAACAGAGTCTGGAACATGCACTCCTCAAAGCAGCATCCTCCGCTGCAGAAGATGGCCTATGTGACTGAACTTAGGTCAGTGAAGAACCGGTGAAGCACACAGTTTTAACAGACACAACTCAGTGAGGTACAATTCTGTTCAAAGAAGTCTGCATCTAAGGATATATGGCTGCTACCAGAACTCCAGAGCTACACTTGACCTTGAAACAGCTTTATGAAAACTTTCTGCTCCTGTTGGGACACTACCTTAAATGACATCTTAAAATCATTACACTGTATGGAAATTCCTACTCTCTGGAACCATTTTATTGTCACAAAAGGGAACTTCAATAGTGCTTAACAACTGAAAATTTTTAAATAAAGATGAAAGAAGTTTTGATACCTACTCCAAAATTTAGCGTGCAGTTTATGTCGCTACAAATCTGTAGATTACATAGTACCTAACAGTTCTCAGCATGGTAGAACTGGATCAGTTTTTCAGCATAGGTGATAAAAGTAATTTGCTGTACAGGAATAGCTAAAAATATTCAAATGAGAATGTAAGATAGATGGTGTAACAAAAGATAACTACAAGAGAGCAAAAAGAGAGCTGGATATAAACTCTGTGATTACGCAGTGCAGCAGCATACACTGGATTTCAGCACTGCAAGATAAGCAAAGAAACAGCACTTCATCCTAACATTGCGTTACAGGAACAAACTTCTTCACAGCCCAGATAGCAACAGCGATAAAACATTTGTAGGTCTGAAATAGAATTAATTTATTTATTTAATACTCTAACTTTCTTACTTTTACACTTCCAATTCTTTCCCCCAACCCATGACTGGGAGGGGCAGGGGAAGGGAGGAAGCAGATGTGTGGAGTTCACTTGTCAGCTGGGGTTAAACCACAATTATCATGGAACAAAAAACCACACAACTCATATAATACTGTCTTTCTGCATGACAAATTAGCACACATCAATTTGATTTTTCTGAGTAAACTTTAGGGTTGTAGCCTTTTATTAGAATGAGTGTATTTTAAAACCTGAGGCCTGACTAAATTCTTTATCCTAAAGGTCATTCCGTATTTCCAATTTCCATATTTATGAGAAAGAATAAACTTAATTTACAACTTCCCTCATGGACCTCAGCTTACAGGATAGGGAATCAAAACAGCCCCCCAGTAGCAACTCCTTCAAAGTGTTAAAGCAATGTTATACTGAGCACAACTGTGTAAAGCAGACGCGTATTTGACTGAACATGAACGGACTGAAAGCCTGCTTGGAAAATATAATCCGAGGTTGCTTACCTGCAATAACTCCTCTGCCAAATTTTTCCCCTTTATCCAACAGATCTTGCACTTGTTTTGGTGTCATGCCAAACCTATTCAAAAGAATTGCTCTCCACGTTTCATCTTGCCAGTCCTGCACAGCTATATGAACGGCAACGGTGCAGTTCTGGTAGTCTGCTAGCAAAGGACGCCAGCGTGTCTCCACAGTTTTGACTTTGTTTAAAACTAATCCTGCGTAGGGTTGTCGGAAGGAAAGGCAACCGAATTTCATCGTTCTCCTTGCATCGGAACCCGTTTGTTTCCTATAAACAACCGGACGCCCAGAGATCAGCCTCCAGAAAGGTACGTGTGCCGGTGACAAACCGCTCGGTCTGCCCCAGGAGCAGCTAAGCCGCGCTGCCCCCCGGGCGGGCCACGTTCCGCCCCGCGGCACCCCCAGCTTTGCAAACGCTGCTCGCCGCGCTCCAGGCACCCACAGGCCGCCCGGGGCTGGGGCTGCCCGAACAGCCGCCTCAGCGCCACCAGAAGCCAGGCTGGCCTCGAGGGGGGGATCCGCAGCACCGGGGGCCCGGCACCCCGCGACCGGAGGCATTGTCCCGCGGGCGGGAGCTAATAGGACACCGCAGCTTTGATCAGCCCCGCAGGCCGCGCTCGGTAACCCGCTGCTGCCGGGGCCGGAAGGGTTTTAAAGTCCCGCTTCTCAGCGCGTAGCCCGAGGCCGCCCCAGAGGAACGCAATCCTCCACGGCCGACAGCAGGGCCCGCGTCCCGCTCCCTCCCACGGCGGCTGCTCTGCTGCCTCACAGGCGCGGAGGCCTCGCGGCCGCCTTCTCCTACCTGGCGCTGCCAGCTCCGCACCCCTCGCTCCGCTCAGTGCCGCGGGGGGAAGGTGGGTGACGGGGAGCGGCGGGGCGGAACAAGAGGAGGTAGCGGGCGGCTCTCCTCCTCCTGCTGCCGCTGCTTGTGGGCGGTGTCGACCGGGCCCCTCCGCCCGCGGGCCGCCGCAGCGGGGCGGGGGCCGGTGAGTTCAGCGGCTCAGAGGGTGGCGGCAACGGCGGCTTCCGTTTGTGCCCGGCCGCGCTGCCGAGGGAGCGAGACCGGCGCCTGGCCACACGTACTGCCTCTGTCCTGGTGTGGTGGCCGTCATGACGCCAACAGGGCGGCTCTCTGGTACCCGGCTTCCCGATAGGCAGCAAGGGTGGCGGCTCGGGCCTGGCGAAGGCTTCCCCGACGAGCGCGGTGCCCGCCGTGTGTTGTGGTTGCTGAGGGGAGCAGGGCGCTGGGGTGTCCCCTGGCTGCTCTGTGGCAGCGGCCGCTGCTGGGACTGCCCGAGGACCTTGGGTCTGGCCATGAACTTTATGTCCGTGCTCAGCGTCGAAGCCCCCAGGAGCAAAACAGCAGCAGAAACCCTGCGGCGGGTCCTCCCATGGCGCAGCGCGGCCCGTGACCCCGCGGCCGGCGGGGTCTGCGGAGGTCCCCGCACCTCTGGAGCGACTGAAGGGTTTGTGGCACCCCAGCACTTGGTGCTCTCCGGATTCCCTCCTTGCTTTGGTTAACAGCTCCTTTTGGACAGAAGTTCCCCAAGTGTTTTCACTTAGCCCGACTCGTTGGCAGAGGAGCATCTCCTTGTATACTGTTCTCATTTGAAATGTACATTTTGCATCAGTGTTTTGCCTTTCTAATACAAATATTTTGAACAGCGCAGTTACTGTTTGACTACAGAGGCTTTATTTCATCTCATTGTGATCCCTGGTAGGCCATCCCTGGCACCAGGGAACAACGGGTGAAGAAGGCCTAGCGAACACAATAAAAAACTGAGACCACACCATAAAGGATAATTTGGAAAAGAAGGGGGTTATGATAGATGTACCGTCCAATCATACGTAGTGTTAAAGTGATAACCACTACATGTTTTATGTTGGTGAACATGTGTTTTAACATAGTGCATTTCCAACATAGATAAATAAAGTGATATTATTAAGGCAGACCCTAATGCTGTGACAAGCTGTGAAAATGGCTACTGAGGGAGCAGGTCAAACAGTTGAGATCCTGATGGAATTTTTGCAGGTATGGAAGAAATGCAGCTGCCTCTGTATCCAAACAGAAGTCACAGAAGAGTCATCTTTCCTGTAGAGCCACATGTCCTGTTGAGGGTTATGAATACGAGAAGTATCTGGGGAGCTTTTCCATGTGTGTAGCATCTTTAAGTGAGCAGGGAGGAGAGAAAGGAGAGAACATTCACACAACACATACTGGTTTCAGTGATTTAGAATTTCTCCTGTGCTCTCTTGAACCCCATTTTTCAACCATGAGAGATCTCAGCATTATTTTAACAATTGCAGGAACTCAGAAGTGGGAAGAGAGAAGTCATCTGCCAGAATTGCACAGCTCTTCTGTTACTTAAGAAAGGCAGAGGAACTTCAAACAACAAAAGGTAAGATTACGGAGGTGTTTTTAGTCCAGCTCTATGAATTTTTGGGTAACAGGTATTAGTTGGCAAAACTTTGCCCGTAACCTTCATATTCGGTAACTGCGCTGGACAGCATGGTTAGATGATTCTTCTGTGATGATAAGTACTTCATATAGCTATTATGATGGCCCTTTTTGGTGTACACTTCAAACATACCTTCAGTGAATGCTGTGTATTATGAAGTATTTTATGGCTGATAGACTTCAAGTGTTGAGACCTATTTTTTCTAATTACCATTTTCTGAAACTCCTACTGTTCTCATTGTCAATTTTTCCTCTGGATATTTCCAATATCTTGTTCAAAATGTTCTGGATGGAGTCATTCCGGCCTTTTATACAATGTCATCAGAAGAACATAAATGAAAAGAGGATGTGAATTTAAGGTCATTGTAGTTTTTAAATGTTCTTTGGCTGGAAGCTATTTCCATCTTGCTAGATGTGCATGGCTAGTTGAAGAACTTGTTTTATCTGTTTAGAGTTGCAAGTACGTAATGAGCTTTCATGCTTTTTTTTGGTATTTGCTTTTGGTATTTTTCCACTGTGTAATTACAGTTTATCCAAGGGTCACTATTTTTGGGAAAATACAGGCCATTTTTTTTATGTGTTGTGTAATTAAATGTTATCTTTGTTTTATGCTCATATAACTTGCAGCAGGATTTGTATCATGTGTTTCATCACATAAATAAAATGTTTTCTCGTGATTTAAGCACAAATCTCCAAGGTACTTAAAATCTCAAGTCTAACAGTACTAAATAAAATGTAAATAGCACAGGACTTGGGTGCTACTACCAAAGGTGAATAAATACTATGTTGAAAATCTTCTGCCACAAAACTACCTTACTTGGTTTGTGTGGTGTGACATTCACCAGAAGACTTAAAACCAATTTGTAGCAGCACCTAAATAAGGCCCTGAAAATAGCAGGTTTTGTGTATGCGTTCAGCCTTTTGTGCGACGAGTGGTAAACTGACTTTAGTAGGTCTCCTCAGGATAGATGATAATGATTTGAAGTGTATGGCAGTGAATATGAAGAAGAAAATTCATACTGATCTTAGCAGATGATCAGTTTATGCTTGACATCTTAGGTGCATGTAGTTGGTTTTGGTCACTGTGGCTTTCACATGCCACCAATCCCTAATTGTTTAACCTTGGCACAGTGCCTCGTGACGATAATCTCAACAACAGGAGATTCTTCAAAGTTTGGTCTATACTTATGTAAAGTATACTTCATCTCAGGGTCTCTAAATTAGCTTTCCTTAGGGTGTCCCTAATTTTAATTTTGATAGAACAAAGACTGCATAATTCCATTTACAGAATGTGTTCCTGCTTTATGTGGAGCTAAACCAGTGCAAAGTACATTATTTATAAGGATTCGGGTCTGATCTCATCTAGATAGGCAAACATTGCTGTGATTCTTGTCAGGTTTGCATGGTAGCTGATTTTACATGATTCGTTTAAACAGCAGTAAGTGCTGGGATATCTTGGGTCAAAATCAGGTCAAGGTATTTGATCGGATACAGTTCATTTCAGAAGTGAGTGAAGATCTGGTGCAGTATGTTCCAGGATATTGGAGGTCAGAACTTAAATTTGAGCTGTTACTAACCTGTGAAATATGATACAATACAATTATTTATATTGTATTGTCACTATTTAGTGGTCAACATTCACAAGAAGCTGTGATATGTTAACATATGAACATCTGTTACATTTTTCTGCATTTTTAAACATCAAACAATGTGAAGTGTGATGCTGTGACTTTGTATTCTTTTGGCAGCATTTTCCTCTTAAGGACTTCTACCAACATTCTACATTTTGCCCCCTCTTTCTTAATTTTACTCTGTCTCTCATTCTAATATTGTAGTTTATGGAGCCTGAGTACATGCTGGAAAGCCAGCTTCATGTTATTCTTATATCCACATAAAGAACTTCTAATTTTTGGATGAACTAAACCACTTACATTTAACCATGCTGTTCTGTATTTCTTTGTATATATTGTGAGAAATTAGGACCATCTTAAGTGTTTTAGTAAATACATTTCCAGTTTCTTTAGATGATTTTCTTACTTCCAGATTTGCAACACTGATTTCTGAACAGTTCTCTGAAAATGTGAATCTGTGGTTCAGTTTTTTTCCCCCACACTCCCTGCCCTGCGAGCAGAGTACATTTCTGGTTTGCCACACATCACTGACATTACTATCCTTGTCAGAAGTTTTGGCATTAGAAATAATCAGTAGTCATCATTCATTGGTTACTTATAGCAGAGTTTTCTGTGTCACAGAAATATTTTAATGAGGTTTCTCTATGTGGATAGTCTGGTGATAAAAAAATACAGTTGTATTTTTGTGTTACTCTAAGAATAAAATGCATGCATACTCAATTTTCTCTTATGCAGGTTTCAGTATAGTTTTTATAACAGATTGTGTGTATATGACAGATTTTATATAAGAACATATGTACTGTTCTTTTTTTAAATACCCAACATGAAAGCATGAGGTGGAGTATGAGCATTAGCCTCTAATAGTTGTTTGCAGTCAAACATACTGCCTTTCGTAATGCTATGTCGTAGTAACTGTGTAGTGCTATGTAGTAGCTAATGTACTATTTTTTTTTCCTGATTTAATGAACGTAACTTTTTGTCCATATAACAGTTTCTGTACAGAAAAAAAAAAAAGTCACTGGAAAATGTTGTTCTTTATCAGTGTTAATAGAAGTAGTGTCATTTGACAATCAAGTGCGTTGCTATGATGTAAGAAAGCCTTGCTTTCTTGATTAAGAATTAGCTCCATAAATTAAAAAGCATTCTTTCTTTTGTACAGAACAAATACACTTAGTGGACAAAGAGTTCAAGGAAACTTTCTGGCACATTGCCAGAAATTAAAAATAAATCTACTGTGCTTTGACTGTGCTAGGTGTTCTTTTCTGTTTGCTTTCTTCTGTTCAAGCAGTTGAGTGCCTTCTAACTTCAAACACTTGAATACAGACAGAATAAATCAGAAAATACTTGCATGCACATCTCAGAATTTGCTTTGGGTGATATGGAAACATGTAAGCTGGGCAAAGATGAACTGCATGAGAGAGATTTAAGAAGGGTCCATATTCTGGAGTCAGACAAATTAACATTTAAAACAGCTTCTAGTCACATAGTTGTAGCCTAGGTAGAAACTTCAAAAAACATTTTCAGATCTTCCTTTGTCTATGGGAGAGTTTATACATACGAATTTTTGGCAAAGGGACAGTTGTTTAGTTACATTCCTACTGAGGATGCACCTGAAGGTGCACATATTACGTACGTGGCTTCGTAGGATATGCAGTAGAAAAAAGAGCCAGCAGTTCCCATGTACTGAGACAGACTAGATGAGATGCAAAGTACCAACAGGGATCTTAGTAACATGGGAGTTGAATTCCCAAACTTCCATCATAGATGAAGGGTTTTTTCAGGCATTTCATTGCAAATAACTGGGTTGGTTTTTTTTGACTGGGTGATAATTCAGGAAAAAATAGGGCATACCTAATACCTAGGAGAGTCTCTGTGTACTTAACATTATTATTTTGGTGATATTCGTGTTGCATTCCAGTCTCTGATTTTGTGGCACCCTTAGTCCTCAGAAGTTGCTACATGTGCCTGATTTTCTTATGTGTCTGGGAAAAGGAGGCTAGCATTGTTATTTCTCTTAAGAATATTACAATTGATTTAAAAAGTTTTCCAAACACTGATATTATGAATTGTAGCTCTTGGGTAAGTGGGGTCCAAAGATTCCTGATAGACAAATGTCTTGCTTCCTGCAGCTATGCTTATTTTTATGTGTTACTTAAAGCAGCTAAATATGTATATAAGGTACAACTCTGCACTTTTTTTCAATTGGAAGGTTCTTTTCAATCCTATACAATGTTCTAGACACTCCTAAACCTCCCAGTCCCCCCAGCACATGCAGTGTCCTTCCTTGTCCCTTTCACATCAGGTCTTGAGGCTGAATTTTCCATGTATTTGAATTGGGCATGACTTGTGTGAACATGAGACACGTCAAGTCTGCTGGTGAGTTTTATCTGTTTAGTGATTTATTTCTAAACTTTAAGTTGCTAATATTCAGAGACCATCCTGGTCCTTTTTCTTTTCTGAAGGTTAAAAGAAGGTTGTAACTATAGGCTGAACTGAGCTAGCTGATTTAGAAACGTCTTGTGTAGCTCTCCGTAGCAATCTTTTTTTGATTGAGATACGTGGCTTCATGCTGAGGTAATCTGCAGGGGAAGGAGAGCTTCTAGTAATGAGCTTTCCTTCCCCTGCTGATTATTATGTCCAATCCACAGGCAACTCTGAATGCAGTGTGTGGCTGCATAAAACATTTTTAAAGATAAGACTGATCAACACCTTTATATGGCCATGGGTCCATGGCAAGGGTTCATGCCCTCTCAAATGCTGAAAACTCCATTTTTAATGAATCTGTGCTCCTACTATAAAGGGGATAGGTGTCCTTACTTCATCTAATTGAGGCTGTCCATCCAACTCTATAATTATTTCAGTTTTTAATCTGTTTTCAGCTGCAAGCTGTTACTGAAAGTTTTGAAATAATCATTTAAAGCTATTTCTAACAGACGGAAAGTTCACACTACCTGTGGCAGCTAAAGTATGAATGACTTCCTTTGTTTCCTTACTAGTATCTACCTTATATAGCACTTGCAATGCTTAGGGATTCTTCAACAATATCTACCGTGTTTGGCTAAGTACCTTTTGATTCTGTCTCCTCAGGAGACACTTGAAGAACGAGGAGAAAATGAATTGCCTCACTGTTTTGAATTAATCACAAAAGGTATTCCTGAGAAGAGCTACCAAGAAAAAGAATTTATGTGCAGAAGCAAATGCATTTGCAAACTGGTCCTGTATGTTCTTTTGTATCTAAAACATTACTTTCTTGCTATTGATAAAACATTTTTCCCTCTCTCAATTCAAACTGGCAAACTAACTACCTATCTTCCCTGAGAGAAGTGCGTCCACATCAGGGGTCAATCCAGTTCTGTTTCTTCTGAGCTTTTTTTCGGTTGGGATTTTTTTTTTGTTTGGTTGGTTTTTTTGTTTGTTTGTTTGGTGGTTTTTTTGGGGGGTTGTTGTTTTGGGTTTTTTTGTTTGTTTGTTTGTTTGTTTGTTTTTTTAGATTTTGTTTGTTTGAGTGTATTTTGGTTGGCTGGTTTTGATTTGTTTAGGAATATTACTGTTAATATAGGTGTGTTAGAGAAGGCACCAATAAGTGGGTTGTTATAGTACTGGAAAGTATGTTATTAAAGAATTTAGGAGAGTTGTCACTTCTAGCCAATAAAGGTTGTTTTTCTACTATCACGGTCTAAAAATATTTGAGATAAAAAGCAAACTTATGAAACAGATGTGCTTATAGGTGCCTGTATAGACTTGATGTACATGTTTATAATCATGATGATTAGAAAAATGTATAAAAGCCAAATCTAGAACTGATTGGTTTGCTGTATGATGGTTAAAACTGGTTTTAGTGTTCTACATGAGATTTAAAAACATATAGTTAACTTCTGACCTGACCACAGCTGTGGTTGGTGTTATATATGGTTTTCTTACATGCATGTACTGCATTTGTATGTCACGTTTTAAAGTACACCATCTCATACTTTCTCTGCATTTTCATTTGCTTTCAGAAATTTGTTACGTATATTGGACTTAAATGCTCTCTTAATTGTGAGGTGTCTCAATTTCCACTTCCCTATTGTCCCCATTAGCAAACGCAGTATATTTTCATCATGCATGTCTACTTAGCTGAAGTGTTACTTTTTCTCAGTTAGACTTTCAAAGACAAAGCAGTATGCCATCTGTTAGTTCTACAGTGTTGATCTAAATGTACACTGGAGCACTCCATATTTCATTTTAATCACAAATCAAGATGTCAAATGACCCCATGTCCAATACATCATCAGGCAGAGATTAAACTAGAATATAGGTTGCTTTTGTCCAAAATCTGAACATACCTTAATTGTCAAAGCAATTTTGAATTGAAGGCCTGTATCCCCTTCATTGTAAATGCACTCTAAAATACTGTGCATCCTGTCACAAAAACACAGCTCGTACATCTGACCTCTTAATTAAGAGATTTTTTTTTTTTTTCTCTTCAAAGATGAATTCATTATTTTTTGCATTTAGGTCAGCTGGACAAAATTTTCAGTTTTGTTAGCGTAATGTTGCCATCTTCTCTGTTCCTCTGCTTCTTAATCTTTTCCAGCTTTCCCCTAGGTGGCACCATGACCCACAGAACAGCTCCTGTAGACTTCAGAAGAAGTAATTTATAACTACAGATGTGTCTGAGGATTCAAGCACTACTTTGCCTTCCTTCGCTTAACCACTTGTACTGTTTCTTGGAGACAACATTCTTTCCATTATAGGTTAGAAATAGTAATGATTAGAACATGGACAAGAAATTATTTTAGTATTATTTACTTGAGAAGTCAATTTGGTAGTATCTCACATAGATAATTTAATTCCTTTGCATTGAAAGGAGGGAGGACACTGACACCTTGTGCAATGCAACAGACCGTGGCACACTTGTGCTTATTTGGGTAACAAAGAACTACTGTCGTCCATGTAGATCTTCATGTTACTAGGTGCTTTGTTTAGATCTAACCCAGCTCCAATCCTAGTCCTGCTTTACTGCCACTGTTACCAGTCCTTCTGCACCTCATGCATTGCTTTTTTAGCCCCTAAATACAAATACCTGTGGGGTAAATGAACGTCCTGCCTCTCAAGCATGGCAAGATTAAGTAAAAAGAATTGAATCTGATGGTCTGAAAAGCCACATATGTAACTTTGATGGGAGGACTAGACTGTATGGTCATTAGATGTGTTTTGTCTTCCTACTCAACATCAGTAGAGTTCTTCTTTGGAAACAGGGCAATAGAGTTTAATGATGAAGGAAAAAACTAAAAGCTAGTTGTAGCCCATGGTTTTGTTACAGGTGGAAGAAGTCTTCTAAGATATCTGACAGCAAAATAGGAGCAGATGTTTCGGATAAAAAGGAGTTGTGAAACTTCTGCAGTTAGTGTTTTATTGACAGTAGAGTTTAAGTTGAAAGGCAACATGATATCCACTGCCCAGTCCCGAAGGTTGAGAAATTTCACATAATAACAAGAGTGATGGAATTATTATTGTCTCAGTATGTGATGGTGTCTAATGAAAAGTTGAGATTATGAGAAGTTTTTGCAGACTTATCTTTGGTGCATTATTCTGGTTTTAATGATTTTTAGAATAAAACCATTTTTTGTTGAAGCTATCATTGGTTATCATAGTCAGATCAGAACTGTATCCTAGAACACTTGTGTTGAAGACTTATCACAGCATAACTGAACATAAAATAAGGTACATCATGCAGGCAGATTAGTTTTGCCATATAAAAATATGACTTAGAAATAGCAGTAAGCAACAAATAATAAAATAATTATGAATTGTACTTCTCCTAAGTCTGTCACTGTTGGTGAAAAGATTGTTCCTGATTTGAATATCTGCGCAGTTGTAGGTGTCATCAGTTTGCTATCAGTTGCAAATTGGAAGTGCTAGTAACAAAACTCTAGAATGCTGTTTTTCCACATATTTTCTTCCCGGTTTTCTTCATTTGTTAGGCTGATTCTTTGTGTCTGTGTCTTCTTTAGAATCTACCAGGCTGCAGAGCTGGTGCTGAGAACCTGGTATTCCCAGGATTTGTATTTCAGGGGATTAGACTAGCTCTGATCTGATCCCTTGGGGTCCGTTTCACATCTCATAGTCATTTCCTTCAGAAGTTCTTGATCTGAATTAATACACCAATATAAATGCAAACTGTATCTGAGAGTACCAAACTGATGATGTCCCATAAGCAATGAGTAGTTTCCAGTCTATTCACGCAGACGTGCGTGCACACTTCTTGCATTTTTATAGGTCTTCATTGTCTAGTTACTCTTTTGAAAAACAGCCCAACTTCACAGCAGTGACAGAATGTTGGATCTTGTCGTACCTGGGCTCTTTTTGTCAGAGTTGGAGAGTGAATGCTTGTTTAGCAGCAATTTCTAGTTCCTTTTCTAAGAGCATATTGCTTTACTGCTTATCAAAGGGGCTTTGTCAAACAGATCTGATTTATGTGATTGCTTAGCAAATCAAAGTCTTATCCAGTTACTTTCTTCCATTTTAATACAGTATTGATCTTGTGAGTTGAAATTCATCTCTGGAAAGGCAGTATTCTTTTGGAGCCAAATGGTGTCGCTTGGTGCTGGGGATCAGTATTCCATTGATCAGAAAGGCATCACTATGAGACATCACTGCTTTCCAAATACTTATGTGGCTCCAGTTCATGGATTTGGAGGAAGTTCTAAAAACAGAGGATAGTCTTTTAGATTGTCTGATCTGCTACAAATACTCTACATTTAATATATGCTTGTATAATGTCATTCCAATAGGCTGCCAACTTTTATTGTCTAGTTGCTTGTCAGATATTAATGACAGAAGTAACAGTATGCAAGATTAGGAATGCATTTATTTGTGAAGGAAGTCAGAGCTGTGTGGCAGAAATGATAAATCTGGAATGGGCTGGTCAATGGGTTGTTTTCTAATGGAGGATTCAAGCTTTGGTACTAACCTGAGGGTGTCCCGAACTCTAATGACGGTAGTGGCCTGTGATGTTAGTTCATAGGGTTTCTATGAAGTGGGCACTCAAGTGCTGCAGTAAGTTCTGTATCTCTGCTTCCTACATTTAATTTTTTTTTTTTCCCATTTTGTTACATTAGCCTGTCATTTCTTAAAGTTCATGTTTCTTTTGAGTGTTAGGGTTTGTTTTTTTTCAATCCAAGCTTATTATGTTTGGTATTTTATGGGAATAAATACTCAAATTTAAACTTTGATCTATGCATGTTCCCTTTTCAATGCTGTATGAATAGTGGGTCTTGCTATCATTTTTTTGGTTTATCACCTTGTATGGGAGGGTTTGATAATAGTTCTGTATTTTTACCTTTACTGTAAAATGTTGGTTGTTACATAGAGTTCCCTTAAATATTTTGATTTCTTCAGCAAAAATTAGCTAGAAGGAAGGCCAGCATTTTAGAATGTGCTTAGATAAGTTTAGCATGTGAAAATATGAATATTTTTAATTTCAGTGTTCACTGCTGAGAATACAGACAGAAGTTTGTGAAATAGGTCAGTCAGCCATAGCTAGAACTCAGAATCAGCAAGTCTCTTGATACAAACTCATCAGAAGGTGTTGCTACCCCCTCTGGAAAGTGCATTTTCTCTACTTCCTTGTTAGGCATCTGCATACATGAGGAATGGATGTATATAACTAAATAAGTAATAATAATCCTCTGTGGCATTTAAACATCTGGCATACTTGAGTTTAAAGTGTGCATAGAAATCACCAGAGCTAAAGCTAAATGCAGTTAAATCTGTGCAGAGCCTGAAAATAGTAGTTCAAGATATAAATATTTAATCCTCCTTGAAGTCTGATATATCAATTTTGGCAGCATCGAAGACAGTAGAGCCTCCAGTGTTGTTAGTGCCTGTGAAAATGGCACAGGGCAAACTCAATGTAGCAAAGTTTTGCAGCTTTAGATTCCCACATGTAAATTATTTCTATGCTTAGTACTTAAAATCAAAAGCCACAACAGTTTTTAACCTCGGGAGCTATGGAATAATCTTGATGTGAACAAGGACTACGAAGCCACTATGGTATTAACTTGTGTATCGTCTATTACATATTCTATCGCTTGTTACAATGGTTGTGCCACACATCGCAAGCTACCAGAACCATTGTCACCTATACTGTGTGTTCTGCTTAAAGAAACTCCAGCATCCTTAGTAACTTGTGTGCTGTAGTTGTGTTCTATTTGTTTTGTTGAATGCCTACTTCCATTTTAGTAAGGTAACATTTACTCCAGTTATTTTTTTTTCTTTTTTTGCTTGTAATTACCAGTTACCACAGATGGGTAGCAATTTCCTACACAGTTTCAGGAGCAAGAGAATAAACAAATAGCTGCTAAGTACTGGTGTGTTTTCACACAGTGGTAGCTTCCCCACTCCAAACTGTTAATTCTGCAATGCCTCAATTTTTAGGCATTCTGTGAGAAAAGCAAACCGTTGATTCACTAGTATACTTTTTAATTGTACTACTTACAAATGTAGATATGTGTTTTAAAGCATTTTTCTTTGCAAACAAAATTAATAATAAATAATCTTCATCTTGAAATAATCTTCATCTTGTTCATAATGAGCCTTTTTTTTTTTTTTTTTTTTTTTTTTGGTGTTGTTGTTTTTGTTTTTTAAATTCCCTGGGAAATGTTTTTATTTTATTGTTGTAGAAAATACCCATT
>JANHGN010009651.1:7987-30650 GCA_024605025.1 Megaceryle maxima
TCATCTTGTCATAGAAGGAGATCAGGTTCTTCAGGCAAGATCTGCCTTTCCTAAACCCGTGCTGACTGGGCCTGATCCATTGGTTGTCCTGAAACCTGTCCTGAAACTTTCAGCTGAAAGTGTACATAGGCAACAGACCACCAGAAGACTACAGACCCTAAGACATTTCACTTACAGAAAAGGGATTTTAGACATTGAGACTCCCTCATATGGTTGTTGGAAGAAAGTTCAGAGAGATCTTCAGGAAGGGCAAGATTCAGTTGCAGAAATGGAAGGGTCTGTAATTTGCTTACCTTTGGTAAGAAAAGCCAGAAGTTTAGAAGTTATCACTACCATAACCTACTTATGTTTTTGTTCCTACCTTAGAATCCATTGGCAGGATGGTGAACCTGCAAGGTGACATAGCCCAGGGTAGCAGGAGGAATTTAGTCTCTGCAGTCAATGAACTCCAGGCAGGTGCTTCTCTAAGAACAGCTTAATGCTGAGAGTCTGTGAGAGCAACAACTTGTAGCTGTGGACAGAGGCCTGGTAGATAAAAATCCTGAGGCAGGCTGAGAGGCATCAAGGCAGGCAATTTCTGCATGGACATCTGTATGAAGATAAAACCTGAGACAGAATTATTTTGTCTGCCAAAAAGTGACAGTTGATGAACTCTAAACCTACTTGTGGGTTATGTTTCATTCAAGTGAACTTTAAAGTGTATAATTGCTTTTGTCAGCTTTAAACACTACCACAAGATAAAATTCCTGGTCTGTGAAGCTGCATGTCCTACTTGCATGTTGCAGTGTAGCTTTAAATACCCCAAATATAGTTCCTTTTATGTAACTGTCAAGGTTTAGGGTCAGGGCAGCCCCTTAGACCTGTAACAGTGGCCTTGGTCTGCACACCAGTCCTTGGTGCTAACTCTAACCATGGGGTGTTATCACTGCTAGCAGCAGACACTGTGCAAACAGGCTGCTGACTTCAGACAGTGCAGGTGTTTAGAAGAATTGAGCTGAAAAGTAAAAGCACTGAACAGAATCAGTTCTCACTCAAACAAGGACAGTGCCATTTCTTGTCCAAACATGCAAGCGAATGCTTCAATTCCATTTGAGGGGAGGGAAAGAAGCCCCTGGGATATTTATAATGGGGTACATGGCCCTTTAAAATCCAGGAAAATATCTGGAATTGCATGAATAGGCACAATTGATAGTGGAGTCAGTGTAGATGGGTAAATACTTACAAGTTTTGCAAGTTTCAATCATCCATTTAGGAAGGAAAAAAAAAAAAAGTTTGAGGAGTCAGTCTCATGTACAAAATCAAGTTCAGTCTCTGGTGTTTGGGCAAAGACTCCTACATTTACTTTCCAGCTCTTCTGGTCTTTATTCCAAGTTTCAGAGAGGACTTTGTTCTCAATGAGCTGTCCCAGAAGCTGTTCTTGCTTGAAGGTTCTTGCCTCTACATTTTTTCTGCTGCTGTTGGAATTCAGAAGAACTGAAGAAGTGCTTTTTGGGGTTTGTTGGAGTTAGTTAATTTTTTAAAGAAAGATCCACTTAGGTGAATAATGCCTGGAGGTATTAGCTTTTGGGCTAGGAGAAGACATAGATTCAGTAACTATGTCTATCTTTCCTCTTTGCTGTTGATTAGAAGTAAAGGGCAATTCAGCAGGCTTTGCCTGGCTCTACAAAGTCAAGTCCTTTCATATTTTTGCTTTGTTACTTATGGGATGAAGACTGTCAGAGAAATCAAGGCAGAAACTGTACTGTTGGATATAAGTCCTTGCCCACAGCCTTTGACAGCGACCTGTGAGTGGTACTCTTGTACCAAAGCTCTCTGTGGCTCAACTGCAAAATAAACTTCCCAGACTGTTAGACCCACACAGACCCTCCATCTGGTTTGAAGAGTTCAACAGGGTTGTTTGTGCAAGAAGCTGCTTTTAATTGCATAACAATTTGAACATGGGCATAGTGATTACTATATCACTGAATCATTAACTGAATGCAACAAATTAATTTAAATTGACTATGAATACATGTAGGCTGAAAATTACAAGCTACCTAAATTAGGTTTGAAACAGCCCAGCAACATACTCTCCTCAAGTTCATTCTGACCCCTGTGAAATTTGCCAAGAACTACTACAGACCTCTACATGTCTTGAAGGTAAAAGTACATGTTTAATTTTGACTCCAGGGATTAACACTGGGGACTATTGTGCCTTTCCTGCCTCAGGAGTCATCTCGGCCATTCTCCCTCTGTGGTAGCAGCTTCCAGCTTCAAGGTCTGCACAATTCAGTGGAACACTTAGCTGTTTGGTATCTATCCCTCATCTTCTTTCTGCTGCTCCCATCAAATAATCATACTTGAAATACCTGTTAACTTCAGATGAAGCCTTGCTTCTGCCAGCTCTTTCTGCAATGGTGGTGGTCTTGAAGGACCTAATTTTATTTATTTATTTATTTTTTAATCCCAGCAGCCCAATTCCTGATCCCAGTCTTACTTAATTCTGGCTAGATTTCTGTCTAGAACAATTTTCTTATTATACAAACTCCTGACTGGTCCCTGGCCTGGATAAAAGATGTGCAAGAAGTTAAACTTTCACCTTACTGGTCTAACCACAAATCCTAGCCACAATCCTTGCCATAATCTGAATATATCCCAGTTTTGTAATCTTTATATTCTAATTCTGAAGAACCCTGCGTAAGGCATTTTTGTTACCCTCTTTAAAACTGGGTTATCTTCAAAGGCTGCAGTAGGTTCCTAACTGTTCCTTGAGTACAACTACTGTGACCAGACAGACTGGTCTGTCCCAGAGTTAGTTGTCTCTTTTGGTGTGATGTCACTTTATCTCTTTGTGCTGTCATTCCTGCCTTATAAATGCCTAACCTCACAGAATAATAGACTCATGTTTTCTTGGCTAGGATTAATGCAAGAACTATCAATATGCCATTCAGGTCCTCTCTACTCTCCAATGTGTATATCCCACAAACCCCAGATCTCCATTTCCTCCTATCCCAAACCATGACTGAGTTTCTGCTTAAGGCTAGAGTTAAAGCCATAGTCCAGCAAACATGGTCTGTCTCAAAAATCATTACTTTTACCAGCTCTGACTCTTATACTACTTCTGTGGACAATGTAGGATACTACAGCAAATAGTCAACCTTAAAGATAGTTTTCCAGACTTCTCTGTCTCAAGACCTGGATAGTCCTACCTACCCCAGGAGCAACTGGAAATCAACATTTCTATGACAGCAGGTCTTGCATTATCCATTGTTAATCTTCAAAAATTTGTCAGTGAATCTCTGTTCACGCACTTTTTTTTTTCCCTCTCTGTCTTAATTCTTTCCCCTAGCCTTAACCTCTGTCTGCAAAATCTAAGCCAGTTCTTCTCTTTCACATTAGTGTATCATGTCTTCTAAATCTCTAATTTCAAAAAGAATTAACAAATGAATAAAAAAAAAAAATCAGCCTTTTGCACAGTGTACACAGAGTTCAAACAAACTTTTGACCTGATTGTTAACTGAAAGCTTTCAAAAATTCATTTGCTATCAGATAAAATGGAAGCTACTCTTTGGGAAAGGTTAAAAGATTAAAGTGAGGAATGGGGAAAAAAAAATCAATTGTTCAAAAGGGGAAATGTCACTGAGAAAGTGTTGTCAAATAGATCTGTACCATTTAACATAGCCAGAAATAATCTGGAAAAACAGGGGTGGCTAGTGAGATAATTCAGTCTGATGATGAATATTTATTTGAGTTAGTTTTAATTGTGAAGATATGAGGAGAAGGAAAACGGATACTGGCTCCTCTGGCTGCACTGAAGGAAATGATGGGGCAAGGGTACCTAGTGACATAATGAGTAAGGTTCAACAAGAAAGGAATTAAGGGGATGTGTACATCATTTAAAGATCATTAGATCAGCTCTGCTTAGGGTAGGTGAAGGGAAACAGAAAAACAACAAAGGACTGTGAGCAGAAGAAGGTGGGTAGCAGAAGTAAACCTATAAAATATAGAAGAAGGAAGAGTGTATGGGAGGAGACTAGGAAGTGACTTAGAATACAGTTTTGTGGTAGGAACAATAAGAGGAAGGAAGGTTGTGGGAAAGAGAGTGGACCTTCTCTTCCACAGCCACTGTTCACTGGGTAGCTGTGAGATGGTCAGTGCCAGTCAACTTCGGAGCATGGATTGGTCCCCATACCTCTCTCCACAGCAAAGTAGGCTTCACCTTTCTATATATGTTTACATGTACACATGTCTTTCAGTTTCTACAGAAGACAGACACATATGTTGGTTTTGGGTTTTTTTTAATAGGGGATGGTGTGAGTCTGCTCTGAAGCATGAAAGGAGGAAATGCAGCTATTACATGAAGAGTAGGAAAGGACCAGCCCAACTAAGGCACTTACTCCCTCCTGGGATCATGGTGGCCTGTAAGATTCATCTACTCAGAATGCATCTCAGATTGCAGATGCTACTCAGATATGGGGCTCATGATCTCTGACTAGACCTGGAATGGACAGGAGCCAGGGTAATAGTTTAACACTCAAGGTTTGGATTAAGTTTATGGATACTGGAATCTGAAGAGCTTGATTTATTGGTGGATTCTTCAAGCTTTGTAGGATTCAGGAGTCCTGCTCTGCTAAGGCAGAGCTAGCTCTGGAATATTGTTTTAAGATTAGGTTTGGGATGGGGGCATTATAGCATAAAACCTCATATCTACTGGAATATTGAGGTATCCTGAGGTATAGGGGGACACTAAAGAGAGGTGAGCTGAAATCAAAGAGGAAAATTAAGTTAAAATATTTTAATTTGCATAGGCAAATTTACTTAATTTTTCTATTTCCTTAAAACCAAATTGCCACCACAATTTCATAGTACAGTCTCTGTGCATTTAGTCGTCCATCTGTGAATATAGTCACAGAAGTGATGTTCAAACAACCCAGGCAACACCCACTAGAATCTCAGTACAGCAGAATCTCTTTGTACAGCAGAAGCTCTAGAATAATGTTTGTTCTGAAAAGAATAAAAAAGTTTTTCCTACATCATTTGAACAAGAGAAAAATGATGACAAGTTTGAAAGAATGAAATAAAAGGCTTAATAAAACCTATCTGGAGACTGAGAGTGAGCTCAGGTAGCTTATTCCAGGGATGGATTTTGTCTGTTCTGTAATGCATGATGACTTTTCTTCCTGTACTTTACTTCATCTCAGATGAAGTAGAACTGTGAAATTTTTATTATTTTTTTTTTAAATTCCACGCTCTGTAGTCTATATAGATGTATATAGAATCTCATACAATGAGATTCCACATTTTTGTGATTTGATTCTGTTGTAGTTTGTTCTTTAATCACATCCTTTTACCTTTTCTAAATCAATACCCAATCACTGTTCCTTCAGGGGAAAAATTTGCAATTCATTCAAGATTGCCTGAAAGAAGAGTGTGAGTTTTATCTCAATAATGTCCGTGACAAAGTTCACTGAATCATTTAAATATTTTTCAATTATTTTCTACTTCTCATGTGATGGAAATATCTTTTTGGAGTTGACAGAGAGCAAGGTAGAAGGACTAAACCAGAAAAAACATTTATAAAATGCATTTTATAGGGTGTCCTATCTCAACAAAATATTTTCCCAGCCTTGAGAAGGTTAATCTTACTGGTGTTAACTTAGCAATCACTAGCATGTGCTTTTATTCATGAGTTGAACCTGTCTTTTTAAGTTCTTGTATAACAGAATCTTCCAATGTTTTGCAGTGTCACCACTGTTAAAACAGTGATGTTTACCTTTCTCCCCATCTGCTTCCTGTGCATAAAGTGATGTCTTCAGCTGTCTAATGGGAGAAGGATTTTTTTACTTCTGTGGAGAAGAGGAAACCAGTCTCTTTTAAGCGGTACACAGGTGGAGGATGGGGGGCAGTGGAGACAAGCTGACTCAGGGAAAATCTTAATTAAACATTAGGGGAAAAAAATATAGTCAAGTCAATCAGATAGTGGAACAGGTTGCCTCAAAAACTTGTAGAAGAGGTTTGAAAATACTCTGAACTCTGAATTGGATAAGGCTTTGAGCTTCCTTATCTAATGACAAAGCTTCCCCTCTTGTGTGGTCAGACTGCAGAACCTCCTGAGGTCCCTTTCAACTTAAATTAGTATATGACTCTGAAATACTAAGAAATAATCAGGTCTGTGCTGACTGAGAGCTGTTCTTCTCAGGCTGTACTGACCCTATTTCACTCAGAAAATTAACTAAAGAAAAAGTGCAGTGTTGTTCTAAGTCTAGGACTGTTACCTGTTGCATAGTAAGGCTAAGTTGATATAAATGGTCCCTATCACCTTAGTCATTGCCATATGCAAACTAATGTTTTTGTCCTACCACAACTCTATTTTTCAACTGTATAGTGAGGGAACTGATAAAGATGGTAGTTTGTTAATTGGGCGAATCTTGGCTGTACTGTCACATATTGGTAGAAACAAAGAGGAAAGATTCAGTCTGAGACTAGTTAAAATCCGAGTCCTTCAGTCTGTGAAAATGTTAAAGAATTCTGTAAAGCTTGCCATATTTTGCCTCTGCTGCTGCCTTTCTCACGTGGTAAATTTTGATCTAGCTGTGGGACACACATTAGCAACAGAGCTGATTTGGGTCTTTTTGGCATTTTCTGCAAAATTTAGTTCAGTCTTCTGAAAGACAGGAAAAAATAAGGAGACTTGAGACTTTGACTGACATTTGAGGCTATTTCATGTGGGATCAATCTAACGAAATATAAAATTATATGTTTTGGTATACGTTGCCAGTTAAACCTAAGATTAATTGAAAAAATGAAGAAGCTAAGCAGAAATAATGTAATAATGAGTTTGTAATTCTAGACTGTAAATTTGTGAAGCATAAGCTAATGTATAAGCAATTACAGCCTTTGGGGAGAGGAAATAGAGCACCCTAGGCTCTATTGCCTTTGTCTGTTTTTTGTGGTTTGGCTGTGTGAAGAAACTGTAGAAAGAAAATCACATAAGCTGAGTCCATGCATTTATTTTTAGTTTTATACGAGGCATTTGCTAATGGCAAAATGTCATTGAGTTTAGGAAGAGGTTTTTTGTCAGAGCCAAGTTTCTGCATTCCAATTTTATTATGAATTGCTCTTTGCGATTAATAATGAAACAGTTTGAGAGGAAACAAAGGAAAGCAGAGGCCAAGTTATTAACCCAGTGTTATTTTCCACCTTATAAACAAATAATATAGTCTAGTGCACAGAGATACCATTGAGTCTATCCTACAGACGATCTCCTGTTTGTTTCTGCTATAGATTTACTCTCGTATATACTCCTTCATTTCAAATGATTTCAAAATGCAAAAGAGGATGATGAGGGAATATGGAGAGCAAGTATTTCTAGATGAGGCTAAAAGAGACAAACTTGTTTTAGTCTAGCAAGAGAGGGTCTGATTGCATACTAAAGACATATCTAGGGTAGATACTAGGAAACAAGACTTAAAGGAGAATGGTAGGAATGGAGCTAGATGTATTCATTTTTCCATGGGTAAAATTAGGTTACAAACTAGAAGAAGGTTACTAACCTTCAGAAGGGCATAGGCTCTGGATGCATTTACTTAAGCTTGATTGACTCCGTTAGGCGACACTGGCCTTGACTCAAGATGTCCTTCTAATCCATATCCAGGGGAATTACAGAAGGGTTATGGAGCAGCACGTGCCATTTCTTACCTTTCTCCAGAATCCTGCCTTTGATATACTGATGATTATTTGTTTGAATGGGGATGTGATTTAAGCAGATAAAATGCCATTCACCACAGGTGATACAAAATGCAAAATGTGGTGTTTCTTGACAGAGAGCTTTTCAGTATGTTCATTTGCCTAAATCAGTCATTATCTCTAGGCCTATGATAATCTTTTTTTTTTCCTGAAAATTTCAAATTACTTTAAAAGTATTCTTGTAGCACAGAGAGGATTCTATTTGTCAGTCTCACTGAGACTGAGCTTATATAAATTTCTAAGCTTATAATTTTTTGTATTATCCTCTTTTACTTCTTACCTCCTTGCCCTTCAATAGGAGAATAGGTGTTCCATGGCTCTACTGGTAGAATGACTTCTTACTATTTTCAAGCTAGTTTTGCATGGTTCATATCACTGTTTATCTTACTGTTTTTCTTTGTGTGTGGCTTGCTAGTATTTTGATTAATTTCTTTGTCTCCTGGGATGCAAACATGCATTTGCAATCTTTGTCTTGAAAACCTGCGATGAATTTGAGCTTTCATCTGCTTTCTAGTCCTTAATTAAGTATATTGACATATTGTTACATACTGCTGGCTTCCTGTGGAATAGCTGGCAGCAGCACTGATTCTGCTGTTATATTTATTTATGTGATATTGCAGTAGATGGAATCATTACTTTGTTCACGGAAATCTTTGTAAATTAGGAAGAATTGATCTCTTTCCATGCAGAGAAACTATGGGAATAATCCCATTCTGATTCAAAGAAATGTTCACAAGTAAGTAGGGGTGACTGCCCTCAATTTTGGGGAAAATTACCATGTGAACTTGGTACGTTTTATAAAGGACCTCAAGAATAACTGCAACACACCAAGGCAGAGTCTCAGGTAGTGTAATTTAGTATCGGTCCACTGAAGTGAGTTTAGCAAAACCAACTGACAATGCCTCAGGTTATGCATTTCTTTATTATTTTGTTGCTGATTTTGAAATGAGAGGACTCCCAGTGAACTTTTTGACCAAATTATTCTGTTGGGGGTCAGAGCAGGTCGTGAATAAAAATAAGAGTACAGATCAACTCCAAGCTCTTTCCCCGTGAGTTATACACTAATCATGACCTTATGCACTCCCAGAACTGGATTCCCTGCAGCTCCTGCCTGTCCTTGAGCTGGAATTAAGTTATTACCAGAATCACTGTAGCATATGTTGTGTATAGCAAAAAGAAGTTGTTAAACTTGGTGTATTCAAGACTAGAAATCATCTCATCTAACTTAAAGCACTTTGAGAGCAGTTCACCAATGAAAGCACCAGCATCTCTGAAATGCTTCTACTAGCAGGGTTGCCACTTAATACTTCATCAATTTATTAATATTAAGATAACATATGATGTACCTGCTTAGTCTGCAAGTGAGTTAGCTCCTACTAAGAGTCCTGATTGGATTTCCTGATGGGCCATGCTGTGCTTTGTCAGATGACGGCCATCCTCAGTGTTCAACTCAACAATGTGGGCTTTTGTGGCATACTGTGTTATGTTTAAAACAAAGATATTGGGGGGGGTGGGGAAAAGACATTATTTGTCTCTTTGCTGTCTGAAAGCATTTAAAAAATGATGCTGCGAACTTCCATTTAAAGTTAATGATAGGAAGCCTAGCAAAATGTTTTTTATTTACAAAAATATTCTATTTCCCCAAAAAGTTGTGGATTTAGGATAAATAAAATGAGCTTCTAGAAACACTTTTTCAAAGCCATTTCATACTTTAATGATTATTTACCTGTAAATAATTGATTAAATTTAAATACCTACCTGAATTAGGCCTATGTTTCCTCCACTTAGAGCAAGAAATGTTTCAGTGTGGATTGACTCTTATGCTTGCAGTGGGCAGAAAGTCTGAACCTTAAGTGTGTGGTGAACTATTTCCTCCTTGTAGTGAAATTTTAAAGGGGCAGGACATCTCTAGTACAGACCCCACAACAAAATATGATTCAGGAACATGTCATAACATGATTTCACCAGGTGCTGCTGAATTTTGGAAGGATAGATGTTGAAGTGGCAGGCTGGTCCTTAAAGGACCAAACCAGTTTGTGGCACATCTCCCTTCCTTGATCTCTACTCGCACGACAGGTAGCTTAATGAAGCTAAACTTTTTTGATATTTCATCCCTGGTTCAAAGATGGCTTTTGCCCCAGGGCTGTGTGTGCATGCATGCTCATTTCCTGCTGGGTCTGAGAGCAGAATGAGATGCCCTAGTTCCACACCTCCTCAAACAGAGAAGTCACTCTTTAAAACTAATCAGACACTTATTATTGTTAGATTAATTTAAAAAATAACTTGTCAGTGTGTTCATCTATCTCCTTTAAATAATGCATAGATTTACCTTAATTTCTGTTTGAAATGCTCTTCCATTAAGAGTATAATCTCCTATTAGAAGAATCTATATTAGAGTACTCTTTTATTAGAGTAACAGTGGGGAGCTATGCAGGATAGCCATACATTAAGAGCTATTAATTATTCTGTAAATTAAAGCAATGGGCAGGAGCGCTGTTTTGTGCATGTGGTGGGATTGTGATAAGAAATGGAAAGCTTATATCATACAGTAAAATACGGCTTTTTTTTTTTTCTCCCCTATAAATTATGTTTTTTATTTTGTTGGGGGTTGGTTTAGTTTGGAATAAATTAATTAAACAAAAATGATTTCTTTTTGTGTACTCTAGTTTAATATTAGTAAAGAATATGGCGTTAAAACAACTTATGAGGCAACCATTCATTTTGCAAGAGATAGATTTTGTTTGGTATCAGTGGAAAAATAAACTTTTTTCCTCCTCTAATTATACTGATTACACTATTTTCTTTCTCCTGGATTGTGAGCTTTTAAACACTGAACAGCTTGTTTCAACTTTTTAAAAGTCAAGGCTTGAAATATTTTAATACAATCAGCTGTAGTTGTTAATGGATGGAAGACAATAAAAGTGCAGAACACTTTTGTAATCAAATTTTAGTAATCAATAATTTATTCTTTTTGAAATGCAAATGTTTTGCCACTTTGCTCTTAGAATTTCACAACATTTTCAATGCTTTACAAAAAAAATTGCAAATGATTAAGCCAGGCCTAGTTCCTCCATAATTTGTGCATTTTAGAAATAGAGCATTCAGGAATAATTTAATATGCTTTTCTACATTGTAAACTGTGCAATTTAAACTGCAGCAACAGACATTTACTTCTGTTGCCACTGTTTCTACTTTACACTGAAGTCAAAAGGATGTCTGCATGAAGACTGAAATTTGTGTCATGTACACTAGTGGAAGGGTTTGTACTTTGAAGTGACTAATAAATTTGGAGGTCAAACTGAAATTTCTGGAATTACAGTAGAAGTGGAGCACAAAAAAGCTAGACCGATGCTACTGCATGGACTATTTTATGAAAATGACATGCTTTCAAACATGTAAAAGGCAGCCAATCTCAAATTCTGGGTTTTTTTTTTTTTGACCTAGATTGTCCTTGCCTGTTTAGACATAGCCTCTCCCTCCCAAAGTCAATATGAAGCAAAATCAAAGTTGAGTGGGAACAGATTGAGCAGCCCCAAGTACCAAATTTGCTTTGTGATGAAATATCCTCATAGGAGCACTCTTCTCTTGTGCTGTGAATACTGTCAATTTGCCTGGTAATGCCAGCTGATTGATCCGGTCTCTTGGTATCTCATGTCAAGATCTCCTTTGTTGCTGAGATCTCTCTTGTTGCTCAGGACCTCAACTTAGGCTTCATAAAGTGTCCCATGGCAAGACACATAGCAACTGATCCATGCTTTGATCAATAATCAGGCACTTCTAACAACAAAAAAAATTCTACCTTTTGTGATTGTTCTGGGTCATAACAGTTAATGACCTTTACTGGGCAATGCAGCAGGAGTAACTCCAATGAGTCGAGGACTCACAAAAGAGCGAGTGGGCAGCTGTCTGTTCTGACATTTCTGTAGTATTGACATAGTTGCACAGGTATGCAGTCTGGCTTCAACTGCCTTGAACATATTTAAAAACTCCTGTACAGCTGGATTGCCATCCTTCGGCAGGGAGGGAGGGAGTGTTCTGGCATAACCCCCCAGCAGATCACAGAATGATTTGCTTAATCCCTTGGTAGATCAGGGAGTTGAACCTGCCTCTTAAGAACACAAATATGTGCTCTAACTGTAGAGCTTGTATTCCTCGTAGACAGGCTCACAGCTTTAAAGTAAATAGGTGGGGTTTTTTGTTTGTTGGTTTGTTTTTTTCCCCAGTGCTGGTTTCTACATGTGCTGGACAATTCCCTGTGTGATTTGGAGGAAGGTGTTTATTGTTCCAGATGAGACTGACTCCCCAGAGAGTTCATCTGCACAGCAAACATCAGTGTTCCTTGCTCTAAATTGGAGCCAGAGGCAGTGGAGAAATCGCTGTAGTGACTCTGTCCCACTGGAGGGCTCCCCAGCCCTTGAATTAATCCTTCCTTTTAATGACTGTCTCGATTTTAGGGCTGCCTCTTGCCTGCAGTGCAATGCAGAGCTGCTCCCTTGCATCAGAATAAATGGGTTTAGCAAAGGGGGAGGTGCAAGGCTCATTCCTGCACTCCTTTGTGTCTATTTTTAGTGACTGCCCTCAGTATTGTTATCAAGCAAATGATGTGCTAAATACAAGTTAGAACCTAGTGTTGCTTGTTATATTTTGAATGTTGTGTTTATTTCTAAGTGACATTGGCTAAATATCTTCACTGCTTCTTAACTGATTACAGCTTTAGAAGGATAACAGCAATTATTCTTGAATTGTTCCCTTTTTTGTATTTCAGTTTTTCATAGATGTTTTCAGTACAATCCAACTAGTTAGAAGTGCTCTAAAGGGAAAGTGACAACTCTTCAAGTTGGCTACTTTGCTCTTAGTTGTGCTACTTTTAATTTCATTTTGAGTTAAACTCATTGCTCAATTCAGTTCATGAACAGTTCTAAGTTTCTGTTGAGATTTCATGTGGTAGCTGAGTCATGAGGAGTCAAATGCTGTAGAAGGATGCTCTGACTAGAAAACTCAAGTGATTTTGCAGGAAAGTATGTGAAGGCGAGTTAGTGGTCTGTTTTGTGTGTAGCAACAGGATAGCTTTCTACAGCCTTCCATTTCATCTGAAATGAGTTAGACGTGGCAGGACATATTGGAAAATTTCAGTGATTGTAAATGGGCTTTTGTGGCTACTGTAACTTTTCAGCTACTCTTAAAAATGTTAATTCTTGGCAATTTCTCTATTTTCTTTACAAATACATTATTCTCTTTTCAGACTGGATTTTATTCTGGCTTACCTTGTAATTTATGTAATGTATCTAGTTACTTTTGAATCATGATTGTTTTTTTCCTAAAGTAGCACATAGTGTTTGAAAAGTCTTGTATTTTAAGTTAAATGCAAATACCAACTTCTTCAAGAGAGTCTCTTTATTTTTTTACGTAGCATGCTAGGTTATCTTTGGTCTTGTCTTTAAGATAGCAATGATAACCTGAGCCCAGTACATTCTTACTGACCGTGAGCTTATGGGAAAGCACTTCTGGGATTGATGACTCTAAATCATGATTCTTTCCCATAGAAATTCACTACTATGATTTTCCTGTAGGTATCCAGAAATAAGCTTTCAAAGGCATCTTTTTAACCACACTGACAATTTATTTCAAACCACTGATACATCTTTCTGCTTCCCATTGCAACTTTCTGCAGCCTTTCCCTCTCCCTGCTGCAAATGTTGAGGCTTATTCTGGGGTTTAAAAATAATTATTATTTTTAAGTTCATTGTGTGTTACTTGAAAGGGACTTCAAACCATAATTTTAAAAAATTTCCACTTGTACTGGGAGTTGTTCAGCTGTGAGGAAAATTGCTATTATTGGTGAAACTTTTCCATTCAGCTGACTTCTCAGACAAGGGATATTTTGTGAATTTACATGAATTAATTTTTGTTCATCCTTCTTAATGCTCTACTGATATTATTTGTTTCCAATCTGTCCTGGCAGAGGAAAATATGCACAGTGAGGTACAGTAAAGCTATCAAAATATTTAATGTTCTTCACTTAGAGACGGCAGTGTAGAGAACATGTTCTCATCGTTCTAAGCATGGAGATATTAAGAGTATTTATTAAATAAAAGGAACTTGTAGTTTTAGTGGCTTGTCTGATGAGTATCATCAGAGGAGGTTGGAGCACTTTTTTATTTTGTATACGTTATGTGCTTTGTAATTTCTGTTTCATCCTAGAAGGCCACTAGAAATGCAACAGCTTATGTTGATCCTTTACAGAGGTAGAGAAGAGTACCTGTGTTGTGTGGAAACCCCATTAAAATTCACATGGCAATAGAAGTATTAGGATCCCTTTCCTTTCCATTAGTATCAGTGAAATGTAGTATACAAAACAATAATGAATGGACTGTACAGTTTATAGTTTCTGAGCTGCAGAAAATGTTAGCTTTATAAATATATTTTAAAAGACCTACCAGCAGATATTTTAAAATAATTGCAAATTCTTCAGTGATGTAGACACATAAATGTAGGAATTTTGCTGAGGCAATTATAGTGTCTCCTGCTGCTGTGCCAAAAGTATTAGCGTGATACATGAGCCCTGCCACTGTTGCAGATCTCTGCAGTAACCAGAGATTTAAGGTTTAGAACTTGGAGGTGAACTGGAAAGGTGTTATAAATAACCACACAGATTTCAAATCTAACAGGATGACTGTAGTGGTCTAATGCTATTGTGCTTGCCACTCTCTAGAAAAGCTTTGGGATAGCTTGTCTTTGTTAGTACTGCAGGAATTGACTGAAACAAAAATATTCAGGCAAATGCTTGTTAATTTGCTTACAGACTAAAGATATGCTTTGTGGAGCTTGAACAGTTTTTTGTATCCCCCCAAGAGTTGATGATGTCAGTTAATTTACAGAACAAGGTGGGGAAAAGTTTTTCATGTTAGCAGCTAGCCTTGCTTCATCTTCTCTCCAACATGATGAATTTGTTGTCTGTTGCTTCTGAATATCTCATGACACTATGCTATAGAAGGACAGGAGGGCACCTTCTCTGGGGTCAAAAAAGCAGTGACCAGCGAAGCCAGAAACTGAGCCTGGCATCCTTGCTCCCAGCCCTGTGTTACATTGTTTTTCCTGCTGCCAAGCTGAGAGTACCATGGCTACAAGGAAGTAATGAAATCTTGGTAAGCTACTTAAATCCAAATATCTGTAACTTTTATGTTTATAAATACTTCTCTGAAATTAAGAAGATACTCGGAAATGTGCACTATTTTCAAAGCTTTTGTGTTTTATGTATATAAATAATTATGTATATAATAATGTTTAAATTGTTAATAAATTTTATTCAAATGTTGATTATGTGAGTCAACATTTCCAAATTTTCTAGATGTGAATCAGATTATGATAATGTTTGAGGAATTTATCTGAAAAACCGAAAATCTAAATTTTCTCTGAAAGTTTTCTTTAGTGGTAATTAAAAAATAAGCAGAGCATATTTGTGTTTATCAGATACTTTAATACTCATATTTTGGCAAGAAAATAAAGTTTTAAAATGTAGAGATTTATCTTCACATATACCTAGGTGATGCTTAAATAATGCTTTTTTTTTTTTTTTTTTTTTTTGCCTTTTTGTCAGAGGTGCTTTGTAGGTTTACTGATTTCATACCTATCAGTTACAATATGTAAATTGAAAAGTGACCATATCCAGAGCTTGGGGATATTTGGATCTCTGTTTACAGCTTAGGGCCATCCATTTTACCTAGATTGTCGCTCCTTTAGAGGGCACGGAAACAGATTTCTAGAAGTGATCAAACTGTACTTTCAGGTCTGTAACTGAATCCAACCTACGTGTGCAGGCAGAGCCTTACCATGTGGGTGCAGATGTCAGAGCAGTCTTGTTCTTGCCCTGTAATTCTGATTTGGGGATGAGTATGAAAATGCATGTCATCATGTTGAAAAACTTTGCCTAGAGTTTCACCAACATTTTAGCACTTAATAGGTTCTGATGTAATAAAAAAATAAGCTAAAGGTTTTTGTTCTTAGTTTTTTGTTTAATAGGAAGACGTGGTTACTTCTTCATTTATTTTTGACATTGTTAAAGCAGAGAGTCAGTCCAGCTGTAAATCTGTCAGCTGTAAACAATGCTTTTGCCTTTGGCCAAATTTTAGTCTCCTAGTGTTTTTGCTCTTCTGGAGTGAATGTCCGTGACCAGCAAATCCCTGAAAATGAGAACATATAATGGAAAAGCTGACAAGACCCTTAACAGCAGAGCCATGGGCTTTGGTATAAACAACATAATAACAGAGTGGATTTGAATGTCATCCTGGAATGTCTTTTGTTGCATTTCTTGTCCAATTGCCTGCATGACTATTTCACAGCATTACTTGCTGGGATAGTCCAAATGTTACAGTTTATTTATTCTCAGGCTCCTGACATAACCCAGCAATAAAATGTACGCTGGGATGTTAACTGCTTTTGCTTTTATAACACAAGAAATGCAGAAACCCAAGCTAGCTATGGGATAAGGTAGTAGTTAAATTAAGCCTAAACAGTTAGTTATGTGTTTGCAGTGTGCTGCGATACTGAGGCTTGTCAGCATGAGGTACTGTGCATATGGCTGGGTGTGTGCTAATGAGTCACAGTATGAAGCTTAAAGAAAAGCACAAGCTCCTCTCTCCTCCTCCTGTCAACCCCAAGTTTTATTTGAAATGAAAGCACATGGACTAGATGAGCACATAACCACTCAAAGAAGTCTAGTCCCAAACGAGCTGTCTAGGCTTCGCTACACATTGTGCAACCAAGCCCCTAAGAATGAGGTTCTCAGAACTTAAGATTTTATCAGGAAACTAAGCTGTACAGAAGAGGGAAGTTATTTTACATTTAGCTGTCATTTTCTGGTTTATGAAAAACCTCTCCTTGCTCCTCTCCTTCTTTTCCAGATCAAGGGCTCTGAACCTTATTTTTCATCTCAGCTGCTTGAGGTTAGGGGAGGATAATGCTTTAAGTGTGACTTTTTCAAAAATATTTGTAGTAGTTCCACTGCAGTTGCCTTTCTCCTATTTGGAAACACATTAGTTAGACCACCTGGGGGAAATCCAGTCTTACCAGCTCATGTTCATGCTACATCAGTGTCCCTATGGAATAGTATGGCAGTTCCTGTTGCCCTTCAAAGTAGAGTAGATATCTGTTTTGCCACAGCCCCAAACAAGGGTAGCAACACTTTTGAATAAAGATAAAAGGTTTTACTCATGGGTCATGCTTTGGGCATTGTACCCTGCCCAGGAGCCAGGAATAGTCTGTAAGTAAATGAATGGTCGAGCTTGTAAGGTAAAATTCAGATAAAGTTTAGGTGCTTTGCTTTGTGCTGCTAATCCAACAAATCCACAAAAGCCACTTAGTAACCTGTAGTGCTAACATAGCTCCTAATTTTTAATTATGTGCCAAAGGCAAAATGACTGGTTTTTGTTATTTGATTGCTAATGGAACCTTCCATGCTTAGTAGGATGTGTGGAGTGAAAAACTCATATTCCTGGAGACAGGGATGGGAGATTATGAAAAGAGCACTATCCCTAGACTGCATTCTTTAACTTTTTCTCTATTCACATCCTCAAAACTACTCTGCTAATAAATTGGAATGACATATTAACCATAGACTTATTTACAGAACTTCCTGTTTTCAGTAACATGCTCTCATACTTCACCTGTCCTTGACTAAGACACAAGAAGCCCCATCTGCAGTTGCTTTGAGGTTACAGTGCAATTATACACCTTCCTGAAGCTAGATCAAGATCTCATAGGGAAGTGTATTAATTGGAATTTAATGCCAGCACTGTCATGGCAGCAGAATGGCAAAACATTGGCCACCTGCTCCAGATGGGTTACCAATATATGTGATATACCTAAGTGTTGTGAAGAAAGTCTAGGCAGTTTCAGTGGATACTCAATTTAATATGCGATGTCCCTGAAAGTCAATGACTTAAAAAGCCATCAGCTAAACTTGCTGACAACATGATTAGCTTTTATCTATCCTGGTGCCCTGTCCTGAAGCTGTGCATTCCAGTGTAGAGTTCTGATGAATGCTGTCACTTACTCATATGGGAGAAAATTATCATGGTAAAGCTGTAGTGAAATTTATCACTGAAGTGCAAACTTGTAAGCAATTCACCTGCTACTTGATGTGAAAGGTCTTTGTTTTTTGGCCAATGCCTACGTTTCAAAAATACCCAGAAATGTCTTAGTCTTGGTCTTCACACTAGTGCTTACCATTGCCAAAGGAGGACTGGACTCCAGGCACTGAACTTTTCTTTCTGCTCATGTTCTTGCTTTAAAACATTCACAGAACAGAAGGTGTAGAAGGTGGTAATGATGTGAGCACATTCACAGTTACCCTGCAAATCTCCATTTGATGGGAATTGTATTTGCATCTCCAACAAATTGCCTAAGTTACTGTTAGGCAATAGTCCATCTGAACAGACAGTATTTCCTCTCTTACTCTTGAAAGATTGCTGATGTACAGGAAAAAAATCAGGACTCTTTTAATCTGTCTGTTCCTCTTACTTCAACCTCTCACCTCAAAGTCACATCTCCTGTTTTTTTTTCTAATCCTTATTGTCACTCAGTTTTGTGCTCTAACCTCCAGACTACACAGTGCACTTCAGAACATTATGGGAGCAGACTGTCAAGGAGAGAACTGTGTTTGGAAGCAGTGATTCTCATGCTATAATTCTGGAAGTATGAAAGGTCTGTAGGGGCTTTCCTGAAGTTAGTGAGCACAATATGTTAAGATTTAAAAAAGAATAAAAACAGTGACTGAGGGTCCTAGGAGGGGATGCTATGATTTTCTCTGAGGTTGTTTGCAGAATGAACTGTTGAGAGATTTGCCGAAACAAAAGCTGCATTTCCTTATGTGCTCCCTTTTGGAGTTAGAGCTGTTTCAGACATTGCTGGAAGCAATTATCTATGGTCTAACCACAGATGCAGCTCTTCCATGGATGCCATCTTTCCATCTGGGAAAGATTATTAAAACAGTGAATAGTCTGGATAAGTTTTGTTAGCTGCCTTTGAAAAAGACAGTGCTATGTACTGCTTTATTACTAATTAATAGAAAATAATAATATATTGTAACTTCCATTGTGATGCTGAAAGTGATTTAGCATTTTGCTGGGAAACAATTACAGATTTATTGTTTTAATAGTTGAGGTTTCACTTCCTTACTTGGAAAAAAAAAATCTCTTATAATTCAGCTTCTTGAGCTTTTGATAGATTCTTTATGTAACAGAAGAGGAAATTTTAGAACTGCAGAGATCCTTGTGTAGGTATGTTTGTGTATGCACACGTGTGTATAAATATATGTGAACACACACGTGTGTATTTTCTAAAGATCTATATATATCTACACACACATATATAATAGTGTGTATATTCCCTTTCATATTACAGTCACAGTTGTTCTGAAAAGAAGGATTTTGCAAATCTTTTAATGAGATAATCTTTTTAATGAGAGAAATTCAAATCTTTTGAAACTAAAAAAATTTAAAACTGAAATGAGCTTCTTAACAATTCAAGAAGCAGCATTGCTTGGAATATACTCAGGAAGCATGACTTTTATCACCTCAAAAGAAAAAGATAATTGGACATTTACTGTACATATAAAATCATACAGTATTTGTTAGGCTTATATTTGAGGACTGTATGTGAATTGTTATAATTTAATCTTAAAATTCTAGTATGAAGTGTTTTCCTTAATGTTAACTTCTAGTAACCTATTTTTTTAATCTTATTCTCTAGTATTGCTTTATGTACCTGTACTAGATTGTGAAAGATCTTTGGAATTGTAAACTGCTGAAGATCAAGAGTCTAATACGTGTTTGATGCATTTCACTTGACAGACTTGAAGGACTTGATTTCATAGGGGTGCTCAGGTGATGGACTAAGGAAGCTTTGTCTTTCCTTCCTCTTTAATACTATGCAGTATGATATATGCTCAGGAAACTCAGCTTTTAGAAGAGGAAAAAGAAAGAAAAAAAAGAAGAAAAAGATTGAGCACTAATAATTTCTGCTCACAGTCCATCTCTCTTTCCATTCAAAGCTAAATAAATGGCCTAATTTTCCTGAGTACCCAGTATCAATGGTTCAGGTAGCTGTGAGTATGAAATCTCCCTCTGTCTGGTTGCATGCAACATGAAGTTTGGTTATTATTTATCTAATGTATTCAATCTCATGGGTTAAGGAGAGGGGAAAGCAGGGCCTGTGACGTTAACCACTGCAATCTTTTCTAGAGTGGTGGGCTCTGCTATATATCTGCAAATGGAAGCAAATCTGTCCAATGGAGAAAGGAGGAGATTAAAGGTGAACAAGTTCATAAAACCAAGTCTGTCTTCCAGAGAAAGCCCTGATAACAGCAGGGGGGTGTGCATCCAGATAAAGAGCTTTTGTTACTCTGTGATGTGTCTGTAAACTATCTTTCAGACCATCACTTGAAGGTAATCACTTAGAGTTTTATAGATTGAAGTAAAAATCTTACATCAAAGTCCAACAGGTTTACTGAGAAACAAATTGGAAAACAGAGCTCCTAAGCAGTGAGTTCACTTAAACCAGACTGCAGTTATCTGTACTACCTGCAGGTTCAGACTAGCCTTGTGTTTTGAGGCAAATCAAATTCTCTTTGGAAAGGCCCAGATACTCTTCTTTCCAGCAGAAAAACGTGTTCTTGTCCGTTCCACCATTTGGATGTAAGGAAGTAGCTCCAGATATAACAACCAATTTACACATCTGCTTTAGTGTAGTTAAACATGATGTTCACAGGAGGATGTTTAATGATTCTTCCAGATTTTCAATATACTTATTGCAAAAAGGTGAGAAGATTATGGTTTGTTACAGATAGTTTCTCCTAATTTTGCTGTGGCTAATGGGAACATTTAATTCTCATTGGCTACATGGTGAAGTGTCTGTAATTAGTCCTCCACAGGGAATTTTTTTAACTCTTTGCATTAAATATTTTAATATATACTTTGCAGCCACTGTCTCATCCATCTCACAAATAATATGATGATTTGTGTGTAAGGAAATCCAAAATCATATTTTTTTTTTTTCCTTGCTGGTGCTAGTTACTCTATTATGTTAGGCTTATATAGCCTAATGTTAGGATTATATGCCACTTGAACAATGGGAAGTTATATAAAGCTTAGAAAATTGTCCTCTACTAATTGTATATTCTGTCTCCAGGGCTACTAGGACCCATTGTGGAATGCAGGTGGAAGAGCATTTTGATGATCATGTAAAATTTATTATGGGTTATTTTAAGGGAATTACGGCAATGTGTGAGACTTGCACATGGATTGGGGAGGAACTGTGTGAGGAAATAGAAGATGGGGTTTAAGGGGTTGAGTGTAATTGGGTTGCTGGCAAGTACACTTGCATGACTGAATCTTGTGCTTGATGTACCACAGTTCACCATACCTTCTTATTAAACTCCATTTTTATTGTCTGTGTGGGTGAGCTTTCCTCATCCAGAGTGGCTGAGTGTGGTGGTACAGACCCCTGCTCCCCCTACCTGGGCTGCTTTACGACACTAACTCCTAGCAGCACTGTGAGGCTGACCCATCCCTGCTTGGCAAGAGTGGCTCCCAGGCTGCTTCGCCAAACCAGTACCATCACTACTTAGTTTTGCAATGTAGGAGGCCGAGAGAGCTTGGTGCATTCTTACTCTGCAAGTCAGGGTGTAGCTAAATGGACTCATGCACCTTCTAGAGATGGGGTCAGTGAGGTGGAACAGTTAGGCACCTCCTAAATATATCTCTAAGTCCTGGGAAGGTGTCAGTGAAAGACTACATCCCCATCTGGCAAAAGCCAAGCTAGCCTGCCAAGATTAATGGCCACAGTGGAAAAGTACTAGCCATAATAACGACAAAGCTGTCTTGGGATTCTAGAGAAGCTGATCCTAGAAGTAAGGCCCATTGGAGCTCCCCAGGACCTCAGTGGGCTGAGTCTTGGTGTCCGTCGCTGAGCTGGGACACCTGTCAGGCCAGACTCTGACCGTCTGCTGGTGAAGACCAACAGAGGATCACTGTCCCTTTGTTAAAGACCAATGAAGGAAATCACCATCCGCTTTCAATAAGCTGATGAAGGCAGATTCACAATTTCTAGGAATTTGGCAAAAATTCTAGAGATCCTGGGGTACCCAAATTTACTATAATCTGCAAAAAGGTAATATCTTAATTATAGGTTAACCTCTATGCCTGTATAGAGCTGTATGTGATTGATTTTTGCTTACCGAGCTTTGTTAATTTTATGTGAAACACTGTTTGTTATAAATGAGTATTGACTGCAGTAAAGCATTGCTATTTTGTAAGTTACTGTATCAATGTTAATATACTTGAATTGCTTATATAACTTGAGGTAAGTGATAGAAGAAACAATATTGAGCTAAGCACCACACTAAGGTCCCAATACACAATTTTTCTTAGGCATGTCTGGGACTAGGGGTAGATCTAATGTCCTTCTTAGAAGGAGTTCAGAGGGTAAAGGGATCCATTGTGAACCTTGTGACTTGACTTACGAGAATTTCCTTCACCTCTAATATCCCCAGTCTCCCTGATATTTTGAGTCAAATGGTTGACTTGGTCTATGATTGGACCTAGCCACATGTAGGGTCCCCTTGAAGAAGGAGTTTAGAAAGTGAGAGGGTCCATTCGGAAACCCTGGTAGCTCAATAGGAGGGTCACCCTTACCCCTTCCACTCCCACTCCCTATGTGAAAATCACCCTGACTCCAAGTCACTTTCACTTTGTATATACATATATATACACAAATATATTAGCAAATACATATATACATAGCATATATATACAGAAACATAGAAATGTCTGGGTTGGAAGGGACTTCTAGAGGTCATCTATTCTAAACCCCCTGCTGAGAGCAGGGACATCCTCAACTAGAGCAGGTTGCTCAGAGCTCTGTCAAGCCCCACCTTGAATGT